>JAEIIL010014538.1:0-19825 GCA_018905715.1 Drosophila lini | reverse complement strand
TCTAAAGTTTAAATTGTTTACAAAAATATTAATATTTTATTTACACATAACATATACTAAATATTTAATATACCTAGATACAATTAAAATGTTCCCAGATCGAAAAATATAAAAATGCAATCCTATAGATGCAAATTCGGCCATGCAATTCCATACACACATCTGTAGATACATTCATTTCAAACGTTTCACGCATTCCCTGCGTGCTGTGTATGCGGGAGAGAGATAGCGAGAACTCGTTCCATTTCGTCACCGGCTTTTTTGCTTTTTAGCTGGCGCATCGACCGAACTCGCCTCAGATGTTCTTTGGAAGTGCGCTGGTCAAGACGTAGAGCAAAAAAGTGCAGCTAAAAGAAAAATCTAGTAAAAGTGTTAAAGAGTTAAAAAAAAAAATTGCAAGGCAAAGAAAATAAAGAAAAAAGGTGTTGAGAAAAGAGTAACAAAAGACAGCACAATGCCGGTCGATATATGCAGTCAACAGCACACATTGCTCAGTTCCAGAAGGTAAACTATCAATTGATTGGATTTTCCCTTAACGAGATTTTTCCATTGCCGCAATAGAGTTTTCCAATTAACACATTGCCGGCTGTGAAATAAGTGAATATTTTGTCATTCGTGAGAGTGAACTGAAGGTTTAAAATTATTTTTTAACAAAAATTACAACTTTATTAAATTCTGCAGCACCTACAAAGTTGTTTAAATGAAAATTTAAATATTTCAGAGAAAAGCAAATTAATTGGGACTTTACTTAACAGAAGATTTAAACAGTTTTGATTAAAATAAAAGCTTTATTAATCCCAATTTTTACAATACTTTAATAAAAAGTGTGAAGAAATTAAATGTAGTTCAACTCGATCCCTCACTGTATCCAATCCTATTTGAAGAATGAAAGTGAATGTGATGTGTGAACTTCGATCTAATTGCTTCGTCACCGTTCCTTATCAGTTGGCAATATGCACTAATTGAATCGCCAGACATCAGACCAGACCAATATCAGTTTATCTACTTCCTCTATGACCCATAAAATGCCAGCTTTGGTCGTATTTATTTATCAACCAAATCTAATGTCCGATACTAAGGCTTATCGGTTAATTGAAGCTTTTGTCAGCTCATTGAGGTGGGGAAATGGATGGATCCGCTTCAGATTGGCGATTGCTGTGTCGAATTGTAATAAAGCCCAAGCATATTTATTTATGAAAACCCGCCCACTTGACCTTTCAGATACTACTGTGTATAAGTATTAAATGAGAGCACTCCACAACACACATAGAACTGTTGTTTATTACGTCACACAAAAAGTTGCTAGAATAATATAACATTTACAATGGAAAAGCTGAATTGTGGCTGGCATTGAAATCAAAGATAATCGTTAGGAGTGTTTGTTTATAGGGAAACCAGCCGGAGAATACCAAATAGAACAGGCATATCATGTTGTGGCATTGAAAATATTGAGAAGTACGCAATAGAAGCTCGGAAATAGTAAACCAATCAGTTCTCCGGGGCTTCATAAATTGATGTTTGAGGAAATTGAAGAGGTCTTTTAACTCGGCATTTAAAAATGTATTAGTTTAGGCCTTTAAAAATATGATTTGAAAGTAGGATAAAAGAAAATAAAGCTTATAAGTTATATAAGATAAATACCTATAATAATAGTATCTCATAGGTTCCCCAGAAATTGTATATAATAGATAAATTCCGTTTATATCTTTTCCAAAACCTCAGACAAAGCAAAGTTGATTGACCATTTTCCCGTACACCTATAGACGTATTTTTAGTCGCAAATATATACAATATCTAATGTATATTTTGTATTCCTTTGTGCGATTGCAGCGGAACAACAGATACCTCGTTGTCGTTGAACTCACTATCCCTGAACTCCGCTCTGCCGCCGACGGATCCCGATCACCACCACAATCCACACAACATGAACAAACTGTGCCGCCAAGTGTCAATTGAGTCGCCCGGCCCGGGCGCCAAGAACTGCGTCTTCAACTTCTTTGTGCCCATCGAGGACACACCGGCCCTGGGCGCCCGCATTAGGATCGTGTGCGCCGGTGCCTGCTATCGCCGACGCGATCGCTCCAACTCCATAACCAGCATGTCGTCGGTGTCATCGGAGCTGAGCGACTACTGCCCGTCGGTCAACTCGATGTCCTCGCCCGCTCACCAGGGCATCCGAGAGGGATCCTTCTTCCCCGGCTTCGAAGTGGCCGGCGTGATCGAGTCCCTGGGTTCAGAGATCACGGAGGCCAACAACCGTGGTCTGCGCATTGGACAGCGCGTGATTGTATATCCATTTGATGAGACCCCGGCCGGCTATGCCGAGCTCCTGGTGGTGCCAGATTTGAAGCACGTTGTGCCGATTCCCGACAGTCTGCCCATGGAGGTGGCCGCCATGCTACCAACGGGCGCCCTGCTGGCCATGAATGCCGTTTTCAAGGCCCAAGCGGTGGTTACACAGATCCTCAGCCAGCGGGCTGCCACGGAGCCGAAGCGAAAGTGCAAGATTCTGATTGTGGGCACCGGCGGACTTGCGCTCTGGGCGGTGCGCATTGCTTCCTATCACTTTGCCTCGACTGGTGCCGATAACGTGGACATCACAGTGGCCAGTCTCAGGGACGAGGGCTTCCGCCTGGCCACGGAGATCAAAAAGTGAGTACAAGCAATCAGCCAGCGATTGCCTGAAAATAGTCTAAAGTCAATAAATGAACCACAAGTCAGTAATCTTCACCCAGTAGCTGGGGTCATAAAACAAGAGAGATTAGTCTAGATTTTGGGTGATTTCAAGTTTAGATTAAAACCTCAACTTGACAAGAGTGTTTTTTATGACAAAGCATTTAAAAATATATATAAACACAATTAAAGAACAGAAAATGAGTTAAAAACCCCCATATATATAAAGAAAGTATCAAATTTTTCCCTCAGTTTACTAACCGATCAACCTTTCTTATTACCCTTTGCAGTGTCAGCGTGGTCCAGTGGAACGAATGCCTGTATGAGCCCCAGCTCATCGAGCGCACCAAGGACGTGTGCGGCGGAGCCGTGGATGTGGTTATTGATTTTGGCACAACCTCCAGAAGCCTGCACCGCTCGATGCACTGCCTGTCCAAGGGCGGTGTGGTGCTGATCAGCGACGAGGTGGCCGAGAAGCTGCTGCCCAAGTTCTCGCGGCTGTCCAACGAGTACCAGCAGGAGATTATACCGATTTCGAACGGCACTGCCGAACAGCTGGCGGAACTGGTGGAGCTGGTGGCCAACAAGAAGATCGAGCCGCCACCGCACTCTGTGTTCCCCTGCGAACAGGCCGCCGAAGTCATCACAAAACTGTGCAACTCCGAGATTCCCGGACGCGCCATTCTCCGTTTCCACGACATTGAGTAGAAGCAGCGGGGCGTAGGGGAGTAGATGGCTCCCAATCAAGGCATTAAAACTCATTCAATATGGATATCTGTTAGTTGTATTCAGAGAACACACACACCCCCGACAAAACACTGCAACCTGCGACACTCTCGAAGCGGATTCAATTGTGCTTAATTTGTAGCCGGCCATTGTTTTGTAACCTTAATTTTTCGGACTGCAGACGACACCTCCTCGTTTCATTGATTTAGAATTTTAAGCATTTTTAGTATTATGTACATATAGATTGTGATTTATTTTAATTTGTAAGCAAACCCACAATTCGGATTCTACTTTGCGATTGCCTAACACACAGTCTGCACAGATCGATCGCCATCACATCACCCACCATTATACAAGCCGGAAACGAGAGATTCGGCATCGTATTTATGCTTCTTCCATGATTTTTGATTACGTAAAAGCCACTCTCAAGCAGAAGCGGACTACAAAATAAATGTTATACATATTATATACAAAATTGTTATGCATGCGATGCAAAATGTTTGATTCAATTGCTTGATGTTTGTACTCATTGCGTACATACGTACCCAACATTATACTCTACTCTTATTCATAAATAAAAACCATAAACTATCAATGGATCTGGGGGCTGCTTTAGGTTGTAGAAGGAAGGATCGAAAGATTGATTTTTGAATAGCAGCTAGGAGTTTAAACTGTTTAATAATGGTCAAATAGTATCTCCATAAATACATATGTGTTAGACTTCACATTAAACTTCAACATAATATTTTTATACGCTCTGAAAAGATAGAAAAGCTGTCTAATACTTTTACTTATACTCATATAATTCTTTAATATATTTAAAAGTCTAGATTTATATATATAAGAACTAATTTAAAGATTTAAAATCTAACGGAAAGCACTACTTTCTTAATAAAACAATACGGCAACGCTCATACATATCAACTGATGAATTAGAACTAGCGTAAACTCGATATTTGCGCATATCGATATATTGCAAAACACTTATTGCAGGCTTCGGAATCCGAGCTGCCAGACTTCCTGTTCACGAGCGACAGGCGTTTTAACGTGCCCAGATGCCGCAAAAGCGCATTTTTAATTTAATTTTACTTAACTATATATATTATATAAAAAAATAATTATTATTATAAATTAACATTTATATATTATTATATAAATATAACAATTCCCGCTAGCCGCTAGTTTTTTGTGCCACCTCTATCCAGGAAATAGCTAAATTGTCAACGCTGCTCGGATTCGCGCCAAAAACAGTAAACAGCGCGGCAAGCTGATCAAAGAAGAGGAAGAGAGGCGAAGATCGATCTGGAGCAGAAACCCCAATAATATATGCTGACGTTGGCGACTTCTATTTGAACAGATAAGTAAATTCGCTTCGCGATGGTTAATAAAGAGAACGCCCTCAGTGTGGGCCAGCAGGTGAAGTGGATCGGCAGCCACGACGCGCTCCAATCGGTGAAGAATCTCAAGCACAGGAACGTCTACTTCTACCAGAAGTGCATATACGGCCCACTGACTTTGACTGTGGGCGACTACATACTGGTTTCCAATGCGGACGCCGCCGAGCCCGACACTGTTAATGGTTGCGACGTGGCCCGCATCCTGCACATGTACGAACTGCGCGAGGTGACCGATCGCGAACCCTGCCGCGCCATCGTCCAGTGGTACTCCCGTCCAGAGGCCATACCGCACGTTCACTTTGACGACGACAGCGTGTCCATTGACTTCGGCTTGGAGGTGATCGAGGAGCATCGGCCGTACGACAACGACGTCGCCCTAGGCGCCATCTACCGCAAGTGTGTCGTCCTGGAGGGCACCTCGCGCCACTCGGCGGTGGAGATCCTTCAAAGCAAGTCGCATAAGCTGAAGACCACGGCCTGCCCCATGTTCGTGAGCCGGTACAAGTTCGTAAAGGTGAAGCGGAGCTATCGCCTGATTCCCCTGGAAATCCACCTGGAGGATCCGGATGCAAAGTCGCTCTCCCGCTCAGAGCGCAAATCCCTGGCTGCCCTGCACGAAACTAAACGTTCATCATCGGCCCGCAAGGATGCTGCCGCGAAAGAAGAAGCCACCATGCAGAAGCGACGACGCGCCTCAATGGCGGCGGCCACTTCGCTGGAGTTCGTCGATGTCAGCTACTTCAACTGCGAGAATAAGGTGTCGCCCATCAAGATCGTGGGCGGACGCAGTGTGGTTCGGCTGTCGGAGAAGAAGAAGACCTCTGCCCAGGAGGAGATCAATGCTAACTATCTGCCGGCATCGCCGCTCACAGAGAAGAACGCCAAGGTGGAGACGCCCAAATCTCGAGCCTCAGCCGCACGCCGCAACCTTAATCTTAGCTTGGATCGAGGAGCAGACAGCACAGCTGATTCCGACTGCCTAAATTACTCCATTGTCCAGCAGACGCCCGATCCGAAGACGCCCTCCAACGACATGAAGATCAAGCTGCGCCTTTCGGAACGAAGGCGTTCAGTAAGGCTTGCCTCCATAGACCACGATCCGCTGGAGATCGTGGACGAGACCAAAGAAACCCCCAGCTCACGCAAGCGTTTGGGCGTAACCACTGGCGATATTTACCACACACCCACCAAGAAGTCCAAGGAGCTAACCCTGGGCACTGACTTGACGCCCTCAACGCGTCGTAAGAGTATCCTGAAGTCGGCCACCAGTCGGTTGGCCGAGGGCACACCCAGACGCAGCATTCATCTCTCCAACATTGTGGAGCAGCGCGTGTTCAAGGATGATGACATTATATCCACCCCGAAAAGGGGACGCCCAAAGAAGAGTGTCGAGGATGACGATGAGGACTACTCGCCAAAGAAGTCTGTACAAAAGACGCCAACGCGATCGCGCCGCTTGAGCACCGCCACCAAACCAGCGACAACTCCCAGCAAAGGGACTGCAACCTCTGCAGCTGCTCCTATGACACCCTCGCAAAAGATGAAGAAGATCAGAGCCGGCGAGCTGAGTCCCAGCATGCAGCAGCGCACCGATCGTCCGGTCAAGGACTCCAGCAAATCGCAACTGCAGTTGGCACGCGAGCAGCTGCACGTGTCCGTGGTGCCAAAGAGTTTACCCTGCCGGGAGCGGGAGTTCGAAAATATTTACGCCTTCCTAGAGGGTAAGATCCAGGATCAGTGTGGCGGCTGTATGTACGTCTCGGGCGTGCCGGGCACTGGCAAAACGGCCACAGTGACTGGAGTAATCCGCACCCTGCAGCGTCTATCCAAGCAAAACGAGCTGCCCGCCTTTGAGTTCCTGGAGATCAACGGTATGCGCTTGACAGAGCCGCGACAGGCCTACGTCCAGATCTACAAGCAGCTAACGGGCAAAACTGTTTCCTGGGAGCACGCCCACTCCCTGCTGGAGAAGCGCTTCACAACGCCGGCGCCACGCAGAGTTACCACTGTATTGCTGGTCGATGAGCTGGACATTCTGTGCAACCGGCGGCAGGATGTGGTGTACAACCTGCTCGACTGGCCCACCAAGTCGGCGGCCAAGCTGGTGGTGGTCACCATTGCCAACACCATGGATCTGCCCGAGCGCCTGCTGATGGGTAAGCATAAATCTTAATTATGCTTTAAAGAATTTTACTTAAATCTCAAATTTTCGTTGTGGCGCAGGCAAGGTCACCTCCCGACTTGGACTCACCCGACTCACCTTCCAGCCGTATACACACAAACAGCTGCAGGAGATTGTCACCGCCCGCCTGGGAGGCTCGGAGGCTTTTAAGGGCGAGGCTGTCCAGCTGGTGGCCCGCAAGGTGGCTGCCGTTTCTGGCGATGCTCGCCGTGCCCTTGACATTTGTCGCCGTGCCACGGAAATCGCCGATACAGCGTCGGTCAAGTGCGTGACCCTGCTACATGTTCAGCAGGCACTAGCTGAGATGATAGCCAGTGCCAAGGTGCAGGCCATCAAAAACTGCTCGCGACTGGAGCAGATCTTCTTGCAGGCGGTAGCTGCGGAGGTCACACGCACTGGCGTCGAAGAAACCACCTTTATGGGTGTGTATACGCAGGTGGAGACAATAGCTGCGTTTATGGGCGTGACTTTACCAGCTCCAGGACGTGCTCTCCGGCTGTGTGCCAAGCTTGGAGCCGAGCGACTCATCATTAGCGAGCACTCCCGCAACGATCTCTTCCAGAAGATTCTGCTGAATGTCAGCGCCGATGACATACACTATGCCCTCCGTGTGGGCGAGGTGAACTGAAATTATACTCTGGACAGGGTTTTAAGTTTGACTTTGATTATTTACGTTTGAAAAAATATTAGTTTTAAGTTTCTAGTTAAAGTTTATTTCGGCATTGCGACATATCAACGGCCGGTACATTTTTCGAGCGGACTTATGTCGCTTACCCCTTCAATTCTAGTATTCTTTTCCTAGGCTTATTTAAAACTCATTCACGACTCCCTGTTTTTAGCTCAATCGATCAATTCACATACATTGTATTAATCCTTAAGCATTCTTAAATTAATTCCTATTTTAAGCGTCATTTTTAAACAATTTAAAGTACAAACTCGTTACTAAAAACACCAAATAAAACACCAGCACAGTGTAACAGTCGTAGAGAGCCTTTGGCGAAAAGACGGAGTAGATGAAGAGGTGGTAGCGAAAGCCGACCATCAGGCAGAGGTAGAAGGCCGCCGGCAACATGATGAGTGCAGCGTAGAGCGGAGCTATAAGCGAGTCGGCGGCAATGGAGTAGGGTGGCTGGAGCTGCATGATTCCCACGCTACGCAGATCCGAGCGTAGCGTGTGGACAATCAAGTAGAGGAATGCGTGTATCTCCGCACCGTACGTGTTCAGGGTGACGAAGAGGCCCACGATGACGGGATTGTAACTGGTCTGTCCTATATATCCGGGTGTGAGGTCAATGGTGGACAGGCTGTTCGAGTTGCCCTGGTAAAAGTAAAACATTCTGGCCAAGAATATCGTCATGATGATTTTGTAAACGTGCACCAAGCGAACCGAAAACTTGCGGGCACTGGTCCCAAAGACGTCGCACAGCTTGTAGGTTTGCTGCAGGGCCACCAGGAGCACGGGCAGCAGTAGAATATTTTGCACCTTTTGCAGGAGGGCAGCCAGCAGCAAGGAGCTGGTCAGGTTTGTCTGAAGCAGCTGAAGCAGCACGCTCCTCGTACCCAAGGTAGCATATGTTTGAGGCAAGGCTTCCCGATAGCCCAGACAAAGAACCAGTGCCAGGCAGCACCAGAAGATCACCAGCGTGGGCACCATCAATTTGGAGGCCAGATACGGTGCCAGTTCGATGAAGTGCACCTGGCCATTGAGCCCGCGAAAGCAGTAGACCATACACAGAGCAGCTCCACTGGCCACCGACTGCATCCAGCTGGCGCTGTGCCGATGCAGGCGCGCCCACAGCAGCAACAATGAGAAAATCATGATGGTGCTCCGGATGGCCTGAAGCCGGTGGATGTAGCGCATGAGGGTGAGCAGCATCAGCATCACAAACACCTTACGCATCTGCCACAGGCAAGTCGAGGCAATCGTGTACAGATGCCGTCCATCCAACTCCACATTGGTCTTGGTGATGCGTCGTCGAAGAGTCCTGAAGGCTGTCAGCAGGATGAGCGTATTGCCCAGGTAATACCAGGTCTTGTATTCGAACTCAATGAACGAGGAGGAACCCAGTGTCAGGGTGCGTATAGCGAAACAGACGAGCAGAGGTAGCGGTAGTGGAATGGATAGCTTCAGGCGACGCGTATAAATAGGAGGCAAGGCAATCTTGAGCAGCGCCTGCGCCACATCGATTGTCAGATAAACGGCAATGGCCAGGGGAATCAATAGCATGAAGCTCTGCAGCCAAGAACTGGTCCGAATGATGTCCAAGGCATGACTAGTCATGTTCACAAGAACAGCTGCTATCAGGGAAACAACCAGCTGAGCCACGTTCAAGCTGTCCAGGTGGAGCTGTTCGGTCAAGTCCAGGTACAGGACGCTGATTACCATGTGCAGGGATGCCTAATAGAGGGGAGAAACTATTAGCTATGACTTTACAGGAAGTTAGTAGAGGGATACTCACCGCTGTGGTCAAAGCTAGTCCCAGGGCTATAAAGCCGTAATCAAATTTCACCAGAGACTCGGAGAGCAGGCCGGATATCTCTCGTGCCACCCGCATGTAATTGAGCTTGGCATTATGGTACAGAACCTGGCTGGCTCCACTTCCATCCCCGTCTCTCATTTGAAAAATCAACTTCTTGTGCACCAGCGTGGCGTTCTGATACCAAGTGTAGTAATCTACAAAAGCCATAAAAGATTAAGAAACACAAAGAAGAATCTTCGCATGCTCACCACTCCATTGGACCCTGTCGTGGCCAAACTTCACCCGGGCTTTGTTGAGCAGATGGTGGGCATTGTAGAAGTAGGCGTACAACTGGTGTTCCAGGGACAGCGATTGCAGCATCTCTGGTATCAGGCTGCCTATAGATAGAGTGGGTATCTCCACAGACAGAAGAACGGAGAGAGTGGGGGCCAGGTCGATTTGATTGTAGGTCTTTGTGCCGGTTCTAAAGATCACAAAAAGCTTGATTAGAAAGGATATAATAAGAACCCCGCATTGCTTACGTGGCCTTGCTGCAGTTCTTGGAATAAAGATAAAGCGGCACCAGAGTTTCGGCCGGCGTATTGCCGCCATGTCCACCGCCATCGGCCATGCCATGGTCACCAGTCAGCATCAGCAGATAGTTGGGAAGGTTCTACATTAAAAATAACTTGTTACTTTGACATATTTTTTGGATATTCATGTGGCTAAACCCACTTTGTGCTCCAATATCTTCTGCACTGCCTCATCCATTTCCTTTAGCTTGAGGCTAATCCTGGGACTGGCATTGCCCTCGACATGACCTATGTGGTCCAGTCCCAGATAGTGTAGGATCAGCAGCGACCAGTCACTCTTATCCAATTCGGTTTCCAGCACCTTGGTTACATTTCTATCGCCTTCGTAGAAATCGTTGACATAAAACGAATCGTTGTTCTCCGCCCGGCGCGTAAACTCGCTGGGAAAGAGATTCACCCAGGTGTGGTCACCGGCAAAGGACACCACGCGATTCTGCTGCTTCAAGCGGTGCAGAAACGAGTCTTCCACCTGCTCTGTGTGGCCCACGTTGAGGGCTATGTCTATAAAGTTGGACAGGGTGCCGGTGGTGATGCTTTTAAGGCGTGGCATCGTCACCGTCGGTATGTCCACATGGAGGGTGAGCTTTTCACAGGCCCTGGAATGTGCCACCGGCATGGACGTGGCATCGGGAAAGTCGTCGCGCAGCGCGTCGACCAGGAACAGTATGAAGGAATCGTAGGCAGGTGGTGGTGGCTCCAATCTGCAGAAGGGTGACACCCCTTATCAGACCCTTATCTCAGGCAATTCATCAATAAAACTCACTTTACGCCGTGCAATGTGGTGGGCCGGCCCTCGGGCACTGTGCTGTCCTTTTCCGCCGCCGAGTAGGAGGCCGGGAAGAAGCCGATCAGAAAGAGCACGGCACCGAGGAGGAACAGGCTAAGCATGCCGAGGGTGTACCCCAGGCGACTCTTATGCTGCTCCATATTTTTGTTTTCATTTCTTTGAGCGCTCCCGCTCCACCAGCAACGACCAGTGTGACCGAAGTTTTTCGCCAGACAGCTGAGTCAAGCCGATTACCGGCATAATTTGCTCGGAAAGTTATCGATTGTTGTTTGTCATGGGCGTAGGGCGAAAAGCAGTTTATTTTTTGAGCCCCTCATATTCGTTATAAATTATAATATTAATAATAAAATAATAAGTATAATAATAATGTTTTGAATAATTTAAAAAATTATTTTACAAAATATATTATATTTATATAATCAAAAATATTTTGTTGTTTTATTTCAAAAATACTATTAAAATTTAAAAAAAATTCAAATTATAATATCAAAGAAACGTATTTATATTAAAATTGTTACTGGCATGATCAACCCCTTTCTCAATTTTTCTTGTCTACGCCCATGACCCTGCAAATGAACGGGATATAAACAATAAACCTGAAATTCTTGGCTTGCATTCTTGACTTAAAATGGAAACGTGCGGCGTTATTTGCGTAAGCGGGGACTACGAAAAGTTCCTGATGCGCTGCTCCCACTGCCCCACGGACATGGAGCTGGCGCAGTGGCCAGAGTTCGTCCTGCACTTTCGGAACATGCACATCGCGCCGCAGGAGCAGAAAGTCTTTAAAGAGGAAATACCTGAAAACTGTGACCTTGAATTCCAAGATGAAACATTCGAGGTGGAAGAGGTTTTTGTGGATGATGAGGCGAGCACGGAGGAATCAGATATAGAAGAGATGAATGTAGAAGCACTCGACTCGTCGCCTGACCAGGCAGAGGAGTCTGAGGCCTCCGGTGGCTCAGACCAGGAGGAGGAACTCTCTGAACCTCCTGGTGAGAATGCCGACACAAGCCCTGCACCCTCTTATAAGGTAAGGTCAAATACCTGCATTCCAAAGGCTAAGCTTAACTATATTTTTGTCCCTGCAGTTCCGGCCCACCTTCTTTCGCCGAGATCCTCGGACGGCTAAGTTCATTGAGCTCTACAAGGCACATCCGTGCCTCTGGGATTGCAACCACAACGACTACAAGGAACCCAGTGCACGCTCCAATGCCTTAAAACAGATGCTTACTTCTTTGGAAACAACTGTGTCAGTCGTTCTCAACGAGGCTAACTTGAAAATGGCCATCAAAAAGTTGCACACACAATACAACACCGTTCAGAAGCGGGTGCTGGCGAAGAAGCAAAAGCCCCAGTCCCTGGCCTACAATGTGTACACTCTCTGCAGCTTCCTAAAAGACAGCCGCATGCCGGAAGAAGACGCCAACCGGGAACAGGAAGAAGCTGGCAAAAGCGGAAAGATTCAGGCAAGGACACTGGCACATGATTTCATTTAGTAACAATTAACCTTATTTCTTACTTACAGCTAGATTTTTCAAAGAAAAACAAGCTCACCACGGAGCTAATACAGATGTACTTAAAGTTTCCGCAGCTTTACGATCCCGAGCACAAGGAATTCTGCAGCATGAGCTCCCGGAAGCAAGCATACGAAAGTATGGCGGAGGAGATCTCAGTGCCCAATAAGGACGTCAACAGTGATGACATATTTCGCGCAATCAACTCTCTTCGTCAGTGGTACTACAGGACCATTAAGGTTGCCACTAAATCCGGGGCGGAAACGTTCTATTCGCAGATGTGTCAGTTTCTGCCGCCCAAGTTCAAACAGCGGCTCGCCTGCGAGGTTTGCCACCAGGTTGTGTCCTCTGACCTCGTACTGCAGACACACCTCTTTAAGGCGCACAACATCGGCGAGCTGCCGTTCAAGTGCACCCAATGCAACCGCAGTTTCATTGGCCGCGCAGAGCTGTCCAATCACATGCACCGGTTTCACATCGTTAAGAAACCTCACCAATGCAGCCACTGCGAGCGAAGTTTTGCCGTGATCTCGGACCTACAACTCCACGTTCGTACCCACACGGGACACAAACCCAACGTGTGCGAGCAGTGCGGCAAGGCCTTCCGGCTACGCTCACAGATGAAGCTCCACGTCACGGCCATTCACGACAAGATTCGGGCCTTTAAATGCACCATGTGTCCCAAGGATTTCGTGAAGAAGGTTCATTGGTCTGACCACATGAAAAGCCACCTAAACATTCGCGACAAGATATGCACAGTATGCGGCAAGGGATTCACCAGTTGCCACTCCCTCATCCGGCACCGCCAAATCCATTCCGAGGTTAAGAAGTTCGTCTGCAAGCTGTGCGACGCTAGATTCTCCCAATTTGTGGGCCTAAATTCACATATGAAGCGCACACACAATATTGTTCGCAACAAACAGCAAAAGGATGGCGAAGACGTTAATGCAGAGAACGATCTGGTTAATTAATAATTCATAATACTTTACTTATTTTTATTTAATATTTAAAAATAAATACATACGTAAAAAACGTTCAGTTTTTATTTAATTTAATTAAAATGAATTTAATTATAGGTTTATTAAAATGTTTTAAAATATAATCAAATATATAATTTTAAATAACGCGCCTCGTTTTCGGTTTTCCTGGTTGCCGTTCCCCAACACTATGCGTCCAGCGTAAAACCAGTGTTGTAAATGATTCGAACATGAAGAATAATAACAAGAATCTGAACGCATTGTTTTTGACAAGAAAAAAAGCATTTATTTGTGGCCGTACAGCATGGAGGTGTGCGGCAGCATATTGACCAACTCCAACTACCAGGTGTTCCGACTGAAATGCCTTTACTGCACGATAGAGAGCGAGCTGAAGGACTGGGAGGCGTTCATCGTTCACGTGCGGACGGCCCATTTCTGCGAGGAGGAGGAAGACTGCAAGGCCACCGTCAATCTCGATGGCGAGGGCGACGACACTTTCGCTGACTCGCAGGACTTCTGCTTCCCCAATGACTCCATGGACCAGCACATCGTCTATGAGCCGGACGAGCTGTTCGATGTGATTGAGACGGTCTCCACGGTGGAGGAGGTCGGCGGCGACCAGTGGATAGTAACAGATAACCAGAATTCGGTAAGACCTGGGTCAGAGGCTTGTGATTTAAACGGTTTACTGGAAAATTCTTACAAACAATCCACAGGCGTTTGACAATACGGGTGATGACTTCTATTGGCCAGATCCCTCGAGCGAATTTCAGGATGCTGTCAAGCCCGATGATGCACCAGATACGATAACTCCTGCCACACTCTACCCTAAAAATGTTCCATTTTCGGACGATCTTATCATATATGCTAGTGATTCCTCAATGTCCACTCCCGAAGTGGTGGATATCCCCAAAAGACCCGGTCGACCGCCGATAAGAAAGAGACCCGGTCAGGTTTTCAAGGTAAGCAAATACATTTTCACCAAAGATCGTAATCGAATTTGTATTTTTTTCCTAGTTCAAAGTATCCTTTATTCGGAGCAATCCACGTGTGTTGCACCTTATACAAGCGTACAAGGACCATCCTTGCCTGTGGAATCCTTCAGATGAGCATTACAATGACGCAACTGAACGTTCTAAGGCCTATGAAGCTATCATGAAATACATGAACAGTCGGGCCAATGTGCTCTTCACCGTGGAACAGCTGAAGAAGACCCTCGAGGATCTCCACATCCAGTACACCATGGCTTGCCAGGCGAAGGAGAACGGCAAGCTGGTTGGCCTGGCAGCCCGCTACATGGCCAAGAGCGAGTACCTCGCAGTCTCGCCGAAGGTGCTTCCGAGGGAGGAAGTAGAGAATGACGAATTGAATGTGATTAAGGTAATTTTGCTTAAGATTTGTCTTATAAAAACCCTCTTCCAATGGTTTTCATGCATTGCAGCTCAACTTTAAAATGGAGAACGTGATGACTACCGCATTTATAGAGACCTATGCCAACTATCCGCAGCTGTACAATCCCTTGAGCCCCGACTTCGGTTTTGTGGAGGCACGGGCAGTGGCCTACAGACAGATGGCCCAGGAATTCCAGCCAGTGGCCAAGGCGAACGAGACCGACATATATATTGCCGTCAACAGGCTGCGTCGCTGGGTTTACGATGCAATGCGTCGCCTAAAGTCCAAGGAACTGGTCCAGAAGTGCACCCGGCAGGAGGTGGAGTACCTGCAAATGTGCAGCTTCCTTCCCTCCAAGGGTTCGGAGAGTCAGATCCTCTTCTGTGAGTACTGCGATAAGCGCTTTCACGGCGACTACAATCTGCTGGTGCACATGTTCAAGGCTCATTGCGTGGGCGCGTTGCCTTACCTGTGCTCGCTTTGTCCGCGGCGCTTTGACCGGCAGGTGGACATGGAGCGCCACAAACTGCGCTCCCACTTTGAACGAAAGCTCAAGTGCCAGTACTGTGAGAAGGTCTTTGCCGTCGACAACGACCTGAAGGTGCACACGCTCATCCATACGGGCGAGAAGCCTCACATGTGCAGCATTTGTGGGAAGACTTTCCGGCTGAAATTACTCCTGGACCATCACATCAATGGCTACCATTTGAACCTGAGGCCCTTTAATTGCGATTTGTGCAACAAGAGTTTCCGCAAGAAGTTCGAGCTGGACAACCACATCAAGGGGCACTTGAACATTCGTGATAAAAAGTGTGAGCAGTGCGACGCCTCGTTCTATGATCATTCTTCACTCTCCAGACATCGGAAGATCCACAAGTAATCGTAATAACCTCAGGCTTAGCTTTCTTGAAGTAATTGTACATTTGTTTCTATTATTTCATAAACATGAAATAAACGATGGAATTTAATTTATCATATTTTGAGGCTGCTAAAGCCCTCTTTCTTTTAATTATATTAGGAAATATTAGTTAAGAGCAACCTGAAACAGAAGGTCTGAAAGCTAGAAATAAGGCCGATTCATTCTTATTTAAGTCTAAATATATAAATACTTACTTTTAGGCTCAAATTAGATAGAAATCTAAAATATAGGGGAGTGCTGTAACCAATTTAGTATAGACACAGTTATAAATATTGTGACATAAGGAAAATATTTGCTCTACTTCAAGGATTTGTGGATTTCGAGTGAATCATCGAATAAAATGAAAAATATTAAACTAAAGGTTCTCATTTACGGAACAACCGTAAAGTTCTTGGATCTCAGAAGCTCCACAAACTGGGCGGCTCCCTTGCCATTGGCCTCCTCGTAGTAGGGCAGCTCCTTGAGTCGCTCCAGCCAGGCGGCTATCTTTGGATACTTGGCCAGATCCAGCTCCAGAAAAACCCCAATCGAGGTGATGGTCGAGACAATGCTGAAGTCCGCTATGGTCAGTTGGTCACCGGCCAGGTAATCATGCTCTAGAAAAGCCTCCACAAAGTCGTAGACCTGAGTGACGTGATCAACTTGCTTCTGGGGCAATGTAGCTTCGCCGTAGAAAAGCACCGGACGCGTGAGTCTCCTCAGGGCGGCTTCGAAAACCACACCCGACTCGAAGTGCATCAACTGATCGACCTTGGCTCGCTGCAGCAGATCCTTGGGATACAGTTCATCGCTCGATGCATACTTCTCCACCAGATAGGCCATAATGGCGTGCGAGTCCCAGATGTAGGCATCATCGTCCTGCAACAGTGGCACCGTGTGCTGCGGATTCTTCTTCGAGAACTCCTCGCCAAAGTTCTCCTTCTCAAACAGATTGACAAACAGATACTCGTAGGGCAGCTCCAGGGCCTTCAGGGTGAGTAGACAGGCCCGGGTGGGCGGACTCGCGTCCAGGCCGTACAGCGAGATCTTACCCATTCTTAAGCGGACTCTCAAGTGTGTGGATAGAGTGGCTTCGCAAAGGATTTATACCAGTCAGGAGGCATGGGAATTGTCAGCCTGGTGATGGTTTTTTAATTGAATCCGCCCATCCCCACAAGACATGGGTGCGTGCTTCCTTAAAGCCACGCAAGCAGTAAAAATGATTTGCAATTTCATTATTTACACTGCGGTTTGGCAATAACTTGAAGTAATTGTAATTACACGAAAAATCTATATAATATTTAAGTATTTTTCCTGATAAAATCGTCACTCTTTTAAATAGTTTTTAAAGATTAAAATGCTTAATTTTATTTTCCAAATAAGAAAAGTTTCAAGATCAATTTAATTGATTTAGATTCGGCTTTATTCCGTTATTTTTTTTAACTAGGGTTTTACATTTGGATTTTTTGTTGTTCCCCTCATAGTAATTTTTTAAATGAATTTTTTCCAGTGTGGGCAATTAAAAGGATTTTGTCAACAACTTTCTTTAATTAGCTGCGATTAAAAATTCATGCCACCAACACTGGGTAATTGTGGGAAAGAGGCCCGGTTACAGAAGGGTCAGCTGGCCCTTCAGCATGTCCACGTACTTGGTGGCCCCCGCCCCGTTGGCCTCCTCGTAGTAGGGCAGCTCCTGGAGGCGCTTCAGCCAGGCAGTGACCCTGGGATACTTCTCCGCATCGAGCTCCACAAGGGCCGGCAGCGAAGAGGCTGTGGCCGCACAACAGAAATCTGCCACGGTCAGGGTATCTCCGTTGACGTACGGATTCTCACCCAAAAAGGTCTCCAGGTGACCGTAACCATCGCGAACATTGTCCGACTTTTCCTTGGGTATCTCCGTAACGTTGTTGTAAAAGTACGGAGCACAAATGTTGCGCAGGGCCATGAACAGGACACTGGCATCGAAGTACAAGCGCTGATTAACCTGGGAGCGCTTCACCAGATCCTTGGGATACAGCTCGTCCGACTTGGCATACTTGTCCACCAGATAGCAGACAATGGCGTGCGAGTCCCAGACCAGGACTCCGTCGTCGTCAAGGAGCGGTATGGTGTGTTGTGGATTCTTTTTGAGAAACTCCTCCTGGTGATGGTCGCCGGCCAGAAGATCCACTTCCTTGAACTCGTACTCCAGCTCCAAGGCCCGCAGCGTCAGCTGGCAAGCCCTTACTGGGGGGCTGATGTTCATCCCGTATAGTACAATGCTCGCCATGATCCAAGCTCGATCTGCGAGGCCACCAAAGTGATGTTGATGTGAAGGTTTTTCGAGGTATTTATACGTTTCGAGGAGTAAGCTCGGACCGGAGCTTTGCACTTGGTTCTGTAAGATGATCCTGGGTGGGGCTCCAGACCAAAGTACATTTCTATATCCCAAAGCTTCCGCTGATGAAATACTTTTCCATAAAAATAACTTTTGAGGAGTGTGGGTGAAGGGTGATTCTGGGAAGTTAGGGAGGGGTTTTGTTGTTTCTTAAAATATTTTATAAATTACTCTAGTAAAAAAAGACGATTTTTTATTAATTCCCCCTTTAAAACCTTCACAGTGAAAAAATATAAATCAAAATGCAATCTATTTAAAAACTCATAAATAATTTAATATTTCAAATAAAATTATTAAATCTAAACAATTGTGAATTTTTTGCTCTTGACAAAGTCAACGATCGTTGACAACCGGGATCCATTGGCCTCCTCGTAGTAGGGCAACTTCCTGATGCGCTGCACCCAACTGGCCAGCTTGGGGTACTTTGTGGCGTCCACGTCGTGGATGAACATGATGGTAGATAGTCCCGCAATGATGTGGAAGTCGGCGATGGTCAGCTCTTTGCCAGCCAGGAAATCGCTGCTCTCCAAGAACAAGTCGAGTGTCCTGTAGGCCTCTTCGAGAGCATCGAATTTGGCCCTGGGAATCTCGGTTTTGCCCTGCCTCAGCGGCGTGGTAAGGGCTCGTCCAGCGCCCATCAGCACACTGGAGTCGTAGTGCAAGCGCTGATCCACAATGGCCCGCTTCTGCAGATCCTTGGGATACAGCGAATCGTCCTTGCCGTATTTGCTGACCAGGTAGGCATTGATGGCATGGCTGTCGTTGATGAAGAAACCATCGTCCGCCAATGTGGGAACCGTATGCAGAGGATTGATCTTCAGGTATTCCGGTTTCAGATGTTCACCGGTCATCAAATTGACAACCTTGTACTCAAAGTCCAGGCCCAGGGCGTTGAGGGTGAGGAGTACCGAGCGAACTGGTGGACTGCCATCGATTCCGTAGAGAGTTAGTTTTCCCATTATCCTGGCTGTGGCTAGGTTGTTTCTGCTGGTAGTTCGTAGTAGTTGCTGAGTTTGTTACTCGATGTGGTGACCAAAACACTCTGTGGCTTTTATACCCGAGGAGGTCTCTTAAGTTAAGAGAGTTTCGCAGAGCTGTGATGACTCTGCAGTTAGCCAGTGGCGATGACATCAGTTCATAAGGTCTATGCTCTTGACACAAACAACCTCACACTGACGTAAGAGAGCTTTAATGATGTGGCGTTCAAAAAGCTCTTACCCCCGCTCTTCGAGAAAATTCCAAAAGGTAATTATATGTTTTTGTTTTAATGCTAGGTCTCATTAATGCGACCAAAAAAAAGGCAAAGTAACAATTATATCGATTGGACCTCCTTTGGCATGTTAGTCATAAGGTCCTTTCGATTGTAATAGCATTTATATTTACTTCATTATCATGATAAAGTATTGACCTGTATTAAGGTTTTGGTACTCCTCTTAAAGAAGTAAAATGTTAAATGTTTGCTTTAGATAAACAAATAAACTCATGTTGAGTATAAAGAATCTTTAAAGAGAATTTCAGCCTCTTAAAAATATATCCTACTATGTACTCTTTCATGGGATTTATTGAGAATTATAGCGGAACTCAGGTATTACTCTCTTTATAATAAAGAAAAATATAACCCATAATTATGGTTTATTATTGGAAAAGTTCTATGTGAACTTTATAATAACAGGTTTGTAATAAATTGGGAGATCATCGACTGATTATACAACACATTTGGGATTTGTTTTTAGTATAAACCAAAACAAACACCATTAACAAATCAAAAACTTTAAAAATAAATATTTGACGCATCTAATTAGTTTATATTGTTTTATTAAATAACAGCTTTAGGCACCTTTTTCATTTAT
>JAEIIL010014510.1:0-10496 GCA_018905715.1 Drosophila lini | reverse complement strand
TTCCCTAGACTTCTTGTTTTTAGCTCAAACTCTTCTAAGATTCTAATTTCTCGCTAAGCATTCTCTAACCAGTAGACCTCATAACCAGCTACTGGGTAACCCCTAGTCGATACCCTGTAATATACCATTCAATACCCGTTCCCTTAAGTATTTGTCCGGATTTTATAAATAACATTTATTTGGCTCATTTGGCTGTTTATGGGAAAAGCCATCTCCGAGCTCCTGGCCCAGTCGCTTATCGTAATTACAATCTCATGTAAGCGATTCGCGCGATGCTGTTGCACAACTCTGAGGTCATAAAGTTGGACTACTTTTTGGCCAGATATAGATATATGGTTACTATATATATAGATGGTAGAAACGAGGACCCCACAATGCAGCAGGCAACTAAATTAGACGGCATTTGAATGCGGCTCTCGGCCCGAAAGTTTGCTCCGCTTCTACCAATTCTTTTTTTTTTCCTTTTCGGGGTTAGTTGTTGGTCAAACGCTTGGGGAATAATAAATAAGTATGTATGTGTGTGTGTGTGTGTTGGCCGAAAAAAGAATATGCATGTTGTCCCAGCCATTTTCATAGTTCATTTGGGCACAGCCTCCCAGTTCGCATAGGTCAGTCAAGCGTGTTCTCTTGTCTGTTTTTTTTTTGGGATGGCCAGTAGTGCTCTTGTCGATGAAGTGTGACGTTTATTAAACTCAATTTAAAAGAATGGCGGCTCATTTATTTTATTACTGATCCCTGTCAAGTGCGGCTAAAGTTACAAGACAGAAAAGGCAAATGTTGATAGTGGCACATTTCCCGGGCCCCGAAATTAGTGGAGGAGAGTGAGCGAGCCTTTAGCCCGAAGCCCATGTGTGTGTTTGTGTGTGCCCCGACCATGTGGGCACCGGGTATATTTGTGCGCTTGTTCGGGGCATAACAACCATTTGTTATTGATATTGACAGCTGCAAATAAATGAGCAATTTGCCGGGGGCCATTTTCTTTGCCTGCCTGCCAGCTCGCCTGCCTGTGCTAAATTTAGCATTCTTCAAGCTGAAATTTTATGCCCACTACGATTCGAGTGCGCGGGGTATTTTGTATTTGTGAAGAAGGTGCCCATAAACAGTAAATATTTTGCTACCGAAAATTTATAGCCGCGATTGTTCTTCAAAAGGGGGCGTTCCGGAAAGTATAATAAATTGTATAGAAAAATATTGCAGGCATCAACAATTCAGCCGGGGAAATGTTTCATCAAACGGGAATGTGGCAATAAATTCAATTTAAATATGCTTTTTATACTAAAACTATACGGAAAAATTTAATATTAGAATTGGTTTTTAGAATGAAATTTCTAAAGCTCCTCCTATATTTTTTGTTTAATAAAATATGTTAAATATTTAGGAGCTTTAGGCATACTGAAATTATTTTTAAATATTTTTGAATAAATTTATTCTGGCAGAGGAACACTCTTTGAAATATTTGAAGTCAAAATATTGGTGTAAATAATTTTTTTAGATGCTTTTTAGACATTTTACATTATTTAAACTAATATTTTCATAACTAATAAAGTTGCCTCTCAAAGATATATATTTTTTAAATAAAAAATATCCAACACTTCTGTAATTATTAAGCCCCATTGACCCCCTTAAATGGGTTTAAACTCTTGTCCAAAAGCCGGTACCACTGGTTATCCTTTCGAATTACCAATTCCTCAGTGGAGCAGTCAACACTTTTTGTGGCTGGCCCTGTTTTTCTCTTCAATTCCCGCCCATCATCTCGAATTGTCAAAAAGGTCCTGTGAGGGAAACAAAATATACAAAAACAAAAAAAAACGACCTGAGAGAGGTGAAGAGGGACATAACGCTCTCAGTTTTTGCTTTTTTCGGCCCGGCGAGGTTCGAGGAGACACAACACTTTTTCAGGCTTAAGCTCGTTGCGCTGCAAAGTATGCAACATTTTTTGCACTTCGCCAGTCGCGCATTTTGATAGATGAGTCCTGGCGGCCATTATGCAACATACATGCACACATGTACCCTCGTTTATCTGTCTGTGTGCGTGTGTCTGTCTGTCTGTGTTGGTGCGGTTCTTTTGGCATAACTCACATTGCTCACAGCTTACTTATTTACCCAAAAATGTAAAAAATGGTGCAATAACAACAGGCGGGCGAGCAAGCCAGCAAAACAAGCAACGACGACGACGACGACGACGACGACGACAACGGCGACTTGCAATAGCAACAACAAATGGAAAAAATACCCTAAAATAACAACAATAACAATAACAACTGTGCCAGTGACAGCAGCAGCCAGCGTGTGTGTAACAATTTCTCAAACAGTGCCACACATAAGTCTGTCTACCAGCTGCTATAATGTGTTTCCTGTTTGTGCTCAACGCTCACACACCACCGGATATGAGGCGTCCATCGGAAATGTGTTTCAATGGCTGTTTTCTGGCCCCCCAAATCCCCTTTCCGCACCTTTCTTCCTGTTCTGTTATGCATTTTTTTCACTTCTTCGGAAGGAAAGCTTGCAACTCTGGCCACTCGCACACACACATACGCAGGGGGGTCCTTGACTCGCACGGGCTGCGGGTCGCAGTAGTCGCTGTCCTCTTATCTTTGCGGGCGACCAAGAAATATATGACCAGGCACCCTCGGTGTGCGTTAGAAAAAAAAAACGCAAGGCACAGGGAAAAATATCGTGTGAGGTGCAATAGGGTGCTCCTGAAATTATTACTGTTTTTAGAAAAAAAAAAGGAATATCTTAAAAAGGTATAAAATGTAGTTTTTGAGGTAGCAAGAATACCTTTTTTTAATCGATAAATTAAGGATAATCAAGCCTGAATTTATTGGTGAATTTATGCCTGAATTCCAAAGATATTTCTAGCCAGAATTAAAAAAAAAAAAAGTTCCTAAATTATATGAAAATTTAGATCTGAATTTATCCGATAATTCATGGTTGAATTCTTGGGAAAATAGGGCTTGACTTAAAAGGTAAACTGAGGCTTGAATTGAATGAAAAATAAGGCCTGAATTCATAGAAAAATATGGCCTCAGTTTGTTAGTAAATTCATACCTGAATATGTCACCTCTTTAGATATGTTTAGTTAAGAAAACTAAAGATTTTAAATAGCCAGCGATTTTATTTTCTTCTTTCGAAAGGCTTTAAAATTTTCCAGTAATTTCCTCTCAGTGCAAATCAGCGTAAAATGCGGACTAAAAAACACAGATGAAGGGGTAGACTTTAGGTGAAGGCGGTGCCAGCGAAAGCGGCGTCAACTATCCAGTGTTTATACTGCTTTGCTTTTTTGCGCCCCCTTTAATTTTTGCAGCTAGCATATTGCCAGCATCCTGCTTCCTGCAAGGCATCCTTAAGCCCCATCCCCTACCATCACCCTGTGCATCCTGGCATTGTCATTGGCAGGCCCCCCTATGGGGGCACCCCCGTTGCTGCCTCCACTTGCTGGCAAAATTGAAAAATACGCGCGATAAAATGCTTGACATGCCACGTAATGCGTTGCAAATATATTGCCAAAGTTTTTTCTCCTTTTTTTTTGCCATTCGCCGCTGTTGTTTGTTATTTGTTATTGTGACTGCAGCGGACAGAAAACGAGAGAGAGGCGGGGGGAGGCTCGGGCCAGAAGTTTTTAACTCGGCCCCGTTATTATTCATTATTGAACTGCCAGTTTGTCCTGACACACGCCAAACGCCATGAGAACGCGACCAAATGGCCGACTGGCCAACGGGCCAACCAATCGGCGAACTGGCAAAAACCAAAGCCGAACTGAACTCAACTCAACTGAACTGAAAATGCGATTGCCAGCCACTACCACTGTCCGTGCGTTCCCCCTCATTGCATTGATTTTTTTAGGTTGGTTTAATTTTTGAAAGCGCAAGGCTAAAACTAATTTCAAATTATTTTGGCATTGAATGGTCAGTGGGGGCGGGAGGGTTCGATCGGAATTGGGTTGCGGGTGGTGGCCATTAAGTGGTCACAAAACTTTGTCCGTTGACATCCAATTTTTGGTCTTAATGGCAGCCAAACTAACAAAGCAGTTAATAATGCAGCCAACGGGAAGTGAAACAGTGCACAAAAGTGTTTCACTCAGTGCGGCATTTATTACACTAAACAGGGGGATTTTTTGGAGTGATAAATACTTTTAAATTATAAAATTAACAGGGAATGTGTTGAAAATTATTCTACAAAATTAGTTTACATACTTTTTAAAATATATAAAAAATTTAATTGTGCTGTTTAAAAAAATGTAGGAAATGATTTACCAGTAACAACAATACCCCATTATAAATATTTTCAAACTACATATTTAATTAAAGAAATAAACCATTTTTAACTTCACTGCAAGCTTATATGGTTTTGCTCCGATTTTCCCACAGCAAGGAGCTTTTCCAGCCAAGTGTCCTTGACTGATTTAGAGATCTTATCGAACCGCCAGCTTGGCCCCATATGCTGCGTCTCCTGATGCAGTCTCGCTGAAAAAAAGGCCCATAAATATGCGGCTGCCATTGGAGAAAGCATCGCATTTCTCCTTTTCCCCATTTCAGCTTTCTTCGAATCCTTCTTGGCTCCACAGCCTCAGTGTGTGTGTGTGTGTGAGTCCTTTGGTTTTCGCTTTTCGCTCGCCTTTATCGCCTTTTGGCGCTGTACTACTGCCTTTGACGTCACCTTAATTAATGGGTTAATGCGACGTCGACGGCGACAGCGTTTGGTAATTAAGCGACTTTGTCGCTGGCCCCTTTCTGTGCCAAATGAATTATGTGTCGCTGCTCCCAATTCCCAGCACTCTGCGGTCCGCAGAACTAAAACAGTAATTTGGCATTGATTTAATATTTTATTTTAATTAAAATTTCGCACATTGCACGGCTCGCCGTGGAGCGACTGAGCGAGCGGCTGAGCGGAGACAAAACGTGACTCTGGCGGCATTATCATGCTAAAATGTCATAAATTAATTGTACTGCAATTTGCCAGTGTGTCCATAGACGCCAGTCTCTTCTCATTTCATAAAATCACTGGAAACATTTTTTATTTTTAGCTACAAAAATATTTAAGGAAGCTGATAAGGGCTTATATTAATATTAAAAGTATCATATCTTGTTCAAAATCCTTATGAGATATGACTTTTATAATATTAAAAAATGGAAATTAATTAAAATTAAAATTAAAGAAATTGATTCCAACTTTATTTCAAGCAAAAGTTGTTTAAATTGTATTTTAAATATTTTTCTAAGACTTATTTAAAAAATTATATACACATCTATGAAATCTGGATTCCTTTTCTGTTCAAATTTATAAATTTAAAGTACAAAAAATGTCCAATTCTCTTCCTTTTTTTTCCTCAACCTAAAAGAAACCCCCTTTTTCTCTCTGTATATAAGGCAATAAGTTTAGCATGGGCCAGCACTGCGTATACGTAATATTCTAGCGCCTTGATGACAAGCCGCGATAGGAAGGCATAAAGGAGGAAACGGGACAGCTGGGGGCTCTGGCGGTACGCAGGACAATGGGTACTGCTGCATTCGCCTCTTCATTTACGTAATGTAAGCAATTTGTGAAAATTGCTGGCAATTTCGCAGATTAAACTGGACCCAAAGTGCAATTGGGCGCAAATTTGCAACCTCTGTTTGAGCCGGGCAAACTTTTGCGGCTCTTCAAAAAAGGAGTAGATTAAGATAATGAATCTGCAGCTTAGAGAGGGGGCAACCAGGGGCAGGGTACTGCTCAGGAGCTCCTTGATTTCCCAGCGAGAGCCCGAGGTTCAAGAGTGCGGATGAGTTGACTGCAGCAGTGGCAGCCACTCCATCACTTGCAAATTAAAATTAAGATGAGTTATGGGGCCCAAGGCAAAGAGTGTGTCGGCTCCCAAGGCGTCGATGAGAAATTCAAGCTTAATGCCGGCTCCATAAATCAGTATCCGTCGCCTCGGTTCCGATGATCAATGACTGGCGATTGAGGGAGATTGAAGGCACGTATCGAGGGCGAGTTGTAGGGATGAGAGGCTGGGGACAAGGCCGAGGTCTCTCTGCACCCTTCCATTTGAGTGGGGCAACAAAGTGTCGAGCCAACAACAGCTTCATCATGAGAGTGTGTGTTCCGGAATGAAAGTGGGCGGGGTACTGGAGAGGTGGATAAGGTGTCAGAGTCTGGCATTTATGGCATAGCAAAAATATAACAAATAATGTGCAAAAGTGATAAAAGATTAGCCAACATAGTGACTTCAAGTTGACTTTCAATTTGATTACTTTTAGTACAGAATTTAAATAGATTATGAGTTAGAAATTATTAAGTTAACAATGGTAATTTTTGTTTAAAAAGTTACCTAAAAAAGGGAAATTAAACTTTTAAAAATATTTACTTGCAAATATTATATGTAATCTGGTTTTAATTAACATAATAAGTATTATTTTATAACTTAGAATTACCAAAGTATTATTAAAGTATTCAAAGTGGCAAATCCCCTTTCAAACTCTGAATATATTTTTATTTCGCACCAATTAAAACAATGCTCCATAAATCAGAGTTCGTTTCACTCACAAAAAGGGCAGCCACCAATCCAATTTTAATTCGAGAGTGCACCGCGAAGGGGATCACCAGGCAATCCCCCGTTAAGGCTTTAAGTGCGAACATTGATTGGTAAGACACTAATCCGTTTTTGGCAAGTGCCCGGGTCCCCGACTTGGCAACGTCCGAAAGCAAAAAGTGCAATAAAAGCGGGTAGTTTTAAGCCCCCTTTCCCACCCCCTTTCCCACCCCCTTTCGGCTTCTTAAATGGGGCCGCCCATTTGAGCCAGCATTGCACACTATTAGTTGCAGCTGCCAGAAGTGATGAATGTGTGAAATGTAAACTTTGTTACCGAGGAATAACAGCGCCAAAAGCTCAGAGCCAAAATGGATGGAGCCAGTTTCTGGCGGAGATTCGGGGGTTCGGGGGTGGGGTTGCAGGCAACAAAAACAAAAAGGGGGGTAAAAAAGAGTAGAAGAAAATTGGTGGATGTGAATCGAAACCAAAGCGACAGACGCCTGTCGAAAATTGCAATTCTCCTTTCTTCGGCGGGTTCTTTCATTCGAGTTTCCCTTTTTTTTCGCTTGAGTTTTTCCTTCTTTTTTTTTTTTTTGTTCTGCGGCCGCAGTAACGAAAATCCAATTAAAGCCCCTGTCGCTGCGAGGGCGTGGCCGGGAGCGGGGCAGCGGTAGGGGAATCAGGAGCCACCAGGACTCAGGATTCAGGACTCAACCCTGATTGAATGTCAGAGACGCGCTGCGATGCGCGATGTATGTGTAATAAAGCGGAGATTGTTTAGCTTACCCGAGCGGAAAGATGGAAAAGTCTTCGAGCTGAAATATCCTTTTGTCAAAAAATTCTCATATTGCATATTCCTACGCTTTCGAGCTTGAACTTGTTACCAGAAAAAGGTGCATATATAAGGATAAATGTAAAGAAATTATTGGTTGTTTTCTCACACTCTCTAAAGAGGATTATCTTTTAAAGGTTTATCAGAATTTTAAATTAAAAAAAACATAATTCTCTGAAAATCATCTCTTTTTATGTGATTTTTAATTTCTATAAAAATTTTCACATATACTTTTTAATCCCTTGACTTTTCCACTGCATTAAAACCATTTAAGTTCCTACTGACTCTGGCGCTTTGCAGGTCGAGTTAGTTGCTTTAATATGTTCGCGACTCATTAACTTTTTCATTAAAAATTAATTAAAGTCGCCAGTTAATTAGGTCTAAGCGTATTTATCATTTCCCGCCCGAGTTCCACATTCCGCGGCCTGACAGCCCGACAGGCACCGAAAACGAACCGAAAACTTTTGCCTTCCCTCGCTGAGCCTCCCGACCCCCGTCCGACCCCATCCAGTTGTAAAGTGTCATTAGTCTGGCATAAATTAGTTTGCCAAAGCAAGAGCATGGAAAGCGATGGAAAGCGGCGGAAAGTGGGGTAAGCTGAACATTTTTGTGGCCTCACTTTGAGCCCTTTGGCATGTGATTATTGATGAACGATCCGAGGGGGGTTCCGGATCGGCGAAGGATCTTAAAGTGGCTTGGCTGCAGCACAAAGCTGTTGTACTTCGCTTTGAAGTCCTGGCAAACAATGGCCAAGTCAAGTTGCTAAGACGCTTATGCGGCAACAAAAGCTGGGCTAATATTGTAATAATAAACAATGGGCCAAAGTGGCTTAATCGCAGCTGCTGATTATGTTGCCAAAGCCAAGGAGGTGCTTGCAGCAGCTTATTATTAGCCAGGGCCTGGACCTGAACCTGGGCGACGCTGCATTGTCAGCCAGGTGAGAGTCATTGTCCTTGTTCCTTTCCAGGACCCTGGTGACATGGACACACTCTCTCTCTCTCTCTCTCTCTCTCTGCCCTGCCTCCCCCTTATCACTCATGGCAGCAAGTTTGCCAGCGCTTAATGGGGCGCTGAAGCCGGGGCTTAAACGCTCATTAGACGGACTGGCATTAAATTAATTGGAAGCTGCAAAACTATGCACAAAACAGCACGGGCAGCCAGCCATCCCTAGCTGAAGGCTGAAAGGGGAGCTCTGTGAAAGGCGAAAACTTTACAAAAGGCCAAAAGTTTGATGGCAACTTTTGTAGAGCCAAAGCACTCGACTTGCATTCATTGCTAATTTGGCTTTAATTGCATAAATGTTGCGCTTTTTGTACACGAAAAAAGTGCCGGCACAGAGCACAGAGAGGGCGATGCCAGTGGAGCTGCCCATAAATTCTGTTTGCATAAAATAAACGAAAAATGCAAAATAGGAAGGGAGATCGAGAGACTGTGAAATACCTATTACTGTGATATGTAACTAGGGTATCTTTTGTGGCTATTATTAAAAATATTTTCAGCTTTACAAAATACTCAAGAGAACGTAAAAATTTGTGTATTTCTATTTTTAAAATTTTGTAAAATAAATTAAATGTATAATTAATATATAAAGAAAAATGCTAAAGAGGCTTATTAGTGCTGCCATAGTCTTCTCTTTAGAAGAACTTTCTTTTACCTTTTTTAAAAAGTGTCTACATTTACTACATGGCCAGTCCTTATAGTTCCCAGATCCAACAATATTTCCAACTATCTTTCCTAGGCAAAAAAAACAAGAAAAATCCCATATAAAAGAAACCCAATTTCCCTTCGTTTTGACACATTTCATTTCCACAAACACAATATACCTTTGTGCTCTAATGATCACCCTGTACAAAAAGTAGGCAAGCATTTCCTCTCCTACTTTTTGCGTATCTCTGGCAGGCAGAGAAATTTTTGTGAAATTGTTCGGCGAGTGCACTTGAAATTGAAATTGTTGTAGAGCTAGGTGGGCGGGTGGTCAGCAAGATAGCTGCCAACTAACAAGTTCGCCTTCGTCCTTATCAGAGGGCTCTCTGATGGGCACCTGAATGGCCAAATGCCCGAATGGCCGAATGGCCGAGTGAGTGACTGACTGACAAACTGACTGATTGACAGACTGCGCTGAAGCGTTGCACAAATATTTGAAAAAGCGCAAAAATTTGCTACTTAAATACGAGCAAAGTTTTCTATTTTTTTTTTTTATTTTGAGTTTTTGTCGGGCAGAGAGATCTGAAAACTAAATTTAATGAATGCTGCTGGCAAACAGAGTTTTCCCTGGGGTCCTCCGCCCTTCATATATTTTATGAATTGCAAACTTCACAAAGCCAAAAGCCCTTTTCAGACAAATATTATATTCATATGTGCAAGACTTTTTATTTTCCCCCAAAAAACTCACTCTCCCTCTCCCTTAACATTTCTGTCTGCCTTTTTGGGTAAAACAATAAAAACTTTTGCTGCTGCATTAGGCTGCATTTTAAGTGAGCTCATGTGGGGGCTTTGGAAAATATATATAGGTACCTTTTTGTATATACAAAGTCTGGAGTCTGGCCTGGGAGAAAAACTTATTGACAAAACTGTCATTAGCTTGTCCAACTGGGAAAGTTTCAACGAAAAGGGATTTAAAGTTAAGCGACCAAACGCAAAAGTGTATTCAAATATGCAGCCAGCAGCCAACGGCAGGGGAAACAACAATAAAAACGACTCCGAAACAGGTGTACATGAAACGACATCATTGTCTCTGGCCCCGCCCACATTTTAGCCTCCCTCTCACCCCGCTTTAAGCCCACCTCGTAACTGCGTTTTTGGCTCACGAAAAATGTTTGCCCAGGAGGAGGGAGAAAAACGGAGGCGAAGAGGAAAATTTATAATGCGATAAAACTTTAATAAAGGCAGCAAGTACAGCCCAGCATCTTCCCCCCGTCCACCTCCTGAGCTCCTTCTCTATATTTTCTTCTTCTTTTTTGGGTGTATATATATGTATGTGTGTGTGTGTGGGCGTGGCATAAAGTAGTTATGAATACAACAACAGTTAGACAGCTGGCAAAAGGAGCCAGGCACGAACGCACTCAAAATTGTATGTAATTGTGCAAGAGTGTAGCAGGAGGAGGGAGCGTGGCAAGGAGAGTGCAAGAGGGGCACTGAAAAAAATTAGATATA
>JAEIIL010014504.1:0-12433 GCA_018905715.1 Drosophila lini | reverse complement strand
AGCAAAGGTGTAGGTGTACATTTAAAATTAGTTGCAATCAAAATTTAAGTGGACTGTATTTATTTATCTTATTAATTTTGCAACTAATATTTTACAACGCCTCTGTAACATGGCTTAATAAACAATTACAATTTCATTTTAATTTTTTAATTCATGTTCCTGTGTGAACACATTGCATTTATTTTAACGCCACTTGAAATGTTTCATCGCATCTTTGGAAATTCCCAAAAAATGCTCTGCATTCTGTCAGCACGTCACTCAGTTTCTATTTGGCCTGCCAATGTCGATGGTCTTTCCATAACTCCTCGCCTGTCAAATACTTTCAAGAGCTTTGTTCTGAGCAATGCATTAGATTTGCAAATGGTTGCGGAAATACCGAATTTGCACTCCACACGAAATCCGTTTGGAGATTCGGAGCGGGACTGAGCCGGAATCCTCAGCATTTTGGCCAAAAATGTGCTCATGGCCCCGAAAAAGCAATTTTCGGGAGGTGTGTGTGTGTGTGGGAGTGGGGCCCGTGGGGTGTTATTCAAGTCAGCAAATAATTCATGCCGCTTTCAATACACACCGAACATGTACATATGTGTGTGCCTGTACATTGCTGCTGGCCAAAAAGAAGTATGCTTTATATGTATATGTTTTTCGTGATTCCTCCGGCTGCTGGCAGCATCTGTCGGTTCTCGCCACTCGCCTTCGTCCTTGTGCTCCCTCTCCTGTTGTTGTTGGAATTTGTCCAATTGCGTACGATGTTTATTTGCTGATTTGCCTGTCTTCGAGCGTGCTAAATGTTGCCTTGGCGAAAATAATTTGCCTCCGTGTGAGTGCGAGTGTGTGTGGGTGTGCTGGTGTTGGCCTTGGCGTGGGTGTTGGCCCCCAGAGGCTGGCATCTGTTTGTCTTGAGCAGCTGAGCATTTTTATTTATTTTTTCACACTTTTGCTTACGCGGCGGCAGCACCGTCGTCGCTCGTCTCAGATTCGAGTGCCAAAGTCGTTTATTATTTTCACACATGCTGGCGGGCGGGGAGAGTGGGTGGAGTCAGGGGAGTAGCGGGGATCTTTTTTAAAGGATTTTAAAACATTTTTTAAATATTTTAAAAATTTTTATCAAAAGTTCTTGGCTAAAACTGGCTGACTGGAAATTATCTTTAAGAGAGTCAAAGAAATTATAGGTAATAATTTGTTTTCTTTATAAAATTTTCTAAGAAAGCAATAGCCCCTATAAGATCCCTAGACTCCCCATAAAAATACCCTGCACTACGCCCCTGTGCACCCCGGTTGACATACTTGTGTCGCCTCATCATCTCATACCTCCTGTCCTGTCCTGTCTTTTCCAACATCTCCCCCATCTCACCGCATCTCATCTCTCACCGCATCGCTTTGGATTCCGCTCACATTTTCCGACTCTCATATCTGACAAGGCTCGCAGTTTTCTTCTTTTGTTTGTTGTTTATGATTTTCCACTTTTTTGCAGCGTGCGTGCGAGAGTCCTTACACACATTGATGCCAGCTGCATGTTTCCTCAACCGGAACACGCTGTTGTTGTTGTTGCTGCTGCTGTTGCTGGCTCTGAACGAGCGAACGAGCGAACCCCCAATTACCCTCGACCTCTCGGTTACCCATAAGGGCAAAGTTTTGCCGCCTTTCGCCTAATTTGCCTCTTATTTACTTAGCCCGAGTTTCCTCCCATCTCCGTTGGTGGAATTAATAAAATGCAAGCAAGGAGACGGTCGAGTCCTTGCAGCTGAAGCCTCCTCCGCCAGCGCCAAGGATAACTCGAGGAATGGCTAATGGAAAATAATCAGAATGTGTGGTTGCACTCGGGATCTGCATGTTAGCCGTCGCCGTCACTGGCACTCGCAGAGCCGGAATAAAATGAAATTCCTGTTTGGCCTGACTATAACCATTTGTCCAACGATGTGGGTGACGCGAGGGATGCTCAGAAAGTTGTGTTTTCAGTTTAAAGTTGAATACTTATAAAATAAACTAACTAATCAATAATACATATGCCTAACAGTTTTTATTTTTCAGTTCTTCAACCAATATTAAATATATCTTTTCCAAAATATATAAATATCCTGAGAAACCTCAAAGCCAGCCCTCGTTCCCTATATACAGTGTAGAAGGAAATCTTGTGCAATCACAATGGACCCCATAAGGGAGAGAACTCGGGAACACTCGGAAAAGTCGGGAAAACTCGAAAGGCTGAAGCCAGAAGCTCTTGGGGAACTCGTGCGTCGCCTCCTTGTGCAGCTGACACTTTAAAAGGCATTGACAAAGCCACATAAAATCCGGCTTTAAGCGCTGCCAGGCATGTCGAATGGGCTCGAGTGTGTTCCGCCGCCCTCGCCGAGTGGCGCGGAGGACCCTTCGTCCTTATGACTGGCACAGCCTGCAGCATTTTACATAAATTTCAGCGCCAATTTCAATTGCAATTTCCCATTACCCAGGCTCAGAGTTTCTCAGAGGAATACATATAGGAAATGAGGACTCTCAACTTTAGAAAATCCTAAATAATATCAATATCAAGTGGAAATAACTCACCCACATTCAAGATATTATTTATGACATTTAGAGAATATATATTCAATTTTATATATTATTTATACCATTTCTTAGAGCTTCTTAGATCTAAAATGTATGTTTCGTTTATATTTATTTTCTTCTCACCCAGCAAATCGTTGACTCCGGCAAAGGTCATCACCAGCGAGGCCACAAAGAGATCCGCTATGGCCAGGGAGGCCAGGAAGAGGTTGCCGATGCGTCGCAGGCTCCGCTCCGTGTAGATGGCCAGGCAGACGAGGATGTTGCCGGCCACCGAGAGGAATATCAGCACCGAGAGGAAGATGCCTGCGGCGAGTCCAAGTCAAATGTCACACCAATCGCGGTCCACTTCCTCGACGGGTCATGGGGTATCATGTGGTAAAGCATACTTATGTGGGCAGGACACAACGAACAGCGAGTGTGCGATGGGGTGGGGTGTGCCGGTGGGTGAGTGTGTGTGCGTGTGTGGGCGGAAAGTGGCGTTTGTCACATGCAACATGCAGTTTTACGGATAATTGCCGCGTGTGTTGTTGTGACTCTGAACATGGTACATGATGCAGTGGATGCAGTGGATGCAGTGAGGATGAGGTGGACACTGCTGTGCCCTCTGCTATGGCGTACATTCAACGACATTTACTTTACCAACAACTACAATTGACACAAGTGACAGCGGCTCCGGTTCCTCACCAACTATTGTATCCATTTCAGAGGCGTTTGTCCAGCTGCTCTCATTGTAGAACGATGTCAGCTGCAAGGAGGAGAGAAAGGATCTCTTAGAAGATGGCAAAATATATAGGAATTTCACAGAAATACATATTAATGTCAGTGTCAGGCCAAGGAATATTGGTTATGTTATTAAACATTTAGAGATGGTTTCATCTCTTAAGGTTAAGATTCCAAATTGTCTCTTTTATAATTTCTTAAATATTTATTAACCCATTCAAACTCTTTTCGAAAAATCTTTGTGGTTGGACCCCTTCCCTTTGATCTAAAACTAATCAAATTTTTGGAAAACCTTCCACAAATTTAATTAGCAGGCAACTTGCTGGCATTCTTGGATCTTCCAACTCCATTTATTATTTCGTCTTGACTCTTGGCTGCTGCCGACACGCATGTCCTGGCCACGCACACACTCCGAAAAAACTATCAATCATTTGTGGCATCTGTGGCCAGAATCCACTTGGCAGGGCTGTTCTGCGGCATTATTCATAATTAAAATTGACAAAATTTTCAAGAAAATTGCCAGGGTTCGTAATGAAATTAATTTGTTTGGCTTAAGCGCCTGCCATCATCCCGCAGAATGTGTCTCTCTATCTTTCTGTTTGTGGCAACTTTGAGTAGGCATTTGTCTTGCGGTTTCTTTGGCAGACATGTTGGCATTCCGGCGGTTGCCTTTCCCTTAGCATAAACCCAACTATTTGCCTGATTTAACCACACACACCACCGCCACACCATGACCCTGAGCTGTGCAAGTGAATTTATTAATTAATAAATAAGAAAAAAAACGAAAGGCAGCCTTTCAACAATAAAAAACAGACTCGAAACCGCTGACGAATGCAATTAATTAATTCAAAAATGAAACTGCCGAAGTTGCATAAATATTTTCACTCCCTCACCAGCGCCACTTTGCCATAAACTTTGTTTAATTAAATTTCTGTTGGCTGCACATAAGCGGCTTATTAACTTTAAAGTTGTTAATTGTCTGAAATGGAAACAACTTCCTTTTAATCGCCTCAACTGGGGCTGCAAGTGTAGCATTCTTTTGGGCTGAGCGGGCCACGGGGCGTATGCTTAATACCTGGTATAAGCCAGATAACTTATTTATGTTAAGGTTATGGCAAACATCGGCACGCTGGCCATTAACTAAATTGCGTAAATATTTAACCGGATCGCCGGCAACTAGCTTACAGCAATATAAACGCACTGAAGTGCGATTATTCATTCATAAACCTGAAACTCGATTGATTGGCCCCGCCAGAGGATGGGGTTGACTCCAAATGGAATCGAAATGGATCGTAAACGGGGCAGTAAACAAAATTAATTGAGGCTCTGCCGCATTACGATGGACAGTAAAAGACACTTAAGATTATAAAAATTACATCGAAATGCCTTTTCACTCGTGTCAAGTGAATTTTCATTAAAAATCCCCGGCGGCAGCTGCACAGATTCTGCCTCACTGACACTTATTTTGCGATGTTAATGTTTATGTCCATGTTGCTTCTGTTGGCGCAGTGTCATTAAAAAGCAGTTAACAGCCAGGATGTGGCAGCGGAAGTGGAAGTCGATGGTGAAGTCGATGTGGAAGTGGCAGTGAGTCAGCGATGTCATAATGAATTCTCAATTTCCCAAAAGCCCCGCAAGTAGGTGACCCTTTGCCAGGCCAAGCCACAACTTTATGCATTAAGAATTACATTAAATTAAATGAACAGCCAACAGCTGCTAGCTTTAATTAATTCTGGAATTTTATTTTACTCCCAATTTCATGCCACATTTTCTTTTAATTGATTTTAAAGTAAAGTAAAGGATCATATTTTCATAAAGCTAGATTTTGAGGTTTTCTGGTTTTTCTAATTAAAATGTTTATTGGGCTTTAAAAATAACTGCTTGAACAATATTAATACTTTTATAGTTTTTTAAAGGTTTTTTCTTTAATTCTTAATTTTAATTATAGTTATCTTAGTTTTTAAAAGTATTTAAGTCTCCTTAAATTCATTCATATGGCCCATAACTTGGACACTCTTACTTAGAAATTTTCAATTCACTTGCAATAAACTTTGCCACATAAGTTTTTAAGAGAAGCTCCCTCACACTTTCCACTTCGATACCTTTCCTTCCATTTCCCAGACTGCCCACTTAAGCCTCAACTGAGCTCCCTTGGACTGCAATCCCCATCCTGAGAGCCATAAGCGAGAATTTAGATGTTCTTTCACGGAACAGCGCGCAAAGAGAAAGCATAAACAAAGCATCTGCCAAGTGTGTGCTAAAAGAAATTTAAACCAAAGAAAGGGGGGTGGAGAGGCAGCCAGCTACTGCATTTAATTGGCAATAAAAGTGGACAACAAATGCTGCTGGACAACGACAAAGGAAGCCTGGCAGGCTGGCCAGGAAGGAAGAAGGAACCGGGCAGAGCGAAGAGCCTTTGGTTCTGTTTGCAGAGTTAAATGGGACAATGCGTTGATTAAACGTCAACACACACACACACACTAACACACAGCACAACAACAGCTGAAGGAGGTCCTGCAATAATAAGGCGCAAAACCTGTTGTCTGAATGGCTACAAAAGGCGCAATGCCTACCCACCTGTCCGAATGTCCTGTCTGTCCTTTGTCTGGCCTCCTTTCGGTCTCTTTCACTGTCTCTTTCTCTCTGTCACTGTCTCTGTCGCTGTGTCTCTGTCTGCGTAGGCGGAAGTAGTGTGATTTACAAGTGGAGGAGCGACAAGCCTGAATAATAGGCGAACTCGCACACTTTACTTTACAGTGTCACTCGAAGCACTTCCGCCTCTGGCAAAAACAGGACCTGCAAGCTACAGGATTACATCGAGTGGGCGCAACAGCAGAGTTGTTAATTAAATGCCCTGTACAATTACTAGACCGAAAACACATTTTAACAATGGTCCTGCCAGAGGAGGACTGGCTGGGGGAAAACATAATTTTCATCGTTCCGCCTTTGTTTCATTTCAAAGAGCATTTATGCAAGAATAATGCGATTCTCTTCTGTCAAACCTTATAGAAATTTGCAATTCATACACAGAAAATAAAAGTATTTTATTAGAATTTATTTAACGTTTCATTTTCGTAAAAGATAAGATAATTTCTACCTGTAATAAATATTTGAAAATAATACTACAGCTTGAAATATATTTATATAAAATTTAAATTTGATAGTTACACATTCTCATAAAATTTACCATGAACCATTTTAACATTTTCCGAACAAGTTATTTATTTTCCATACATTTTGCTCTCAGAAACATAATAAATTTTCAATTTCCTTGCACTTTGAACTTTGCCACGCTCGAGTTTCGAGGCGCATTGAACCCAGAAAACCAACTAAACTCGCTGCTTAGCATACATTTAAATTTGCACAACCAACAAGCAATGCTTGGGGCGGGGCTTGGGCAAGATATATATGCATATATAAATCCAGGAACGATAATAGCAGAGCCTAGACTGCTGATTTATGCGCTGAGCAAATATTTATTGTTTGCTTTTTGTGAAACTTTCCCGGAAACTTAAAGTTTTTGCTCGTGCCTCGTTAGGCAACAACGTTGGGGGAAGGGCAAGGGGAAAAGCCAAGGAAAGTGTGGAAAAATAAAGGAAATTGCAAGGGGGAGCGAACGACGACAGCTCCCAAGGTGACGAGTGATGTGGCAATAGAACACTTGAGCAGATGCTAACTGCAATGACAATTGCGAAAAGTCTACGCCCCGGCTATCTGCCAGCTTTGGGCCACCATTGTCGAGCTGTCAATGCCCCGCCGACAATTGCAGGTTCCCATGTCGCCCTTCTCCTTCTTGGCCTTCAGGATGATGCAGGACTCTAGCCATCCCAAGGAGCCGTGGAACAGATCCAGCAGACAGCTGTCAACAAGGCAGCTGAGCTCGAGTGTGTGAGTATGTGAGCATTGTTGAAATTTCGGCTTAATTAAACGAAGCTGAAAGTCAAGAATTTGCAGCTGCCCAAGGAAAGGGTGTGGAGGCTCCTTTCACATATGGGGTTTTCCAGAGGAAAGTAAAGGAAAGGAAAATGGTATTTTAAAATTAATAAAAGAGATATTCTGCTATGAAAGGAATACTGAAACAAGTTTCTCTTTAATTTAATTATTATTTTCAAATGTAATTTATACACCAAATAATTTCCAAATATTTTATATTTCATGGAAATGTCCATATATGTTTTTATGCCAACTTACACATATGTCTGCCTATTAAAACCTACGGCATTTACAGACTACGAGAACTCGTGTATTCGTCCTCGTATGTAATGTTCTGGCATTAAATGCAAATGAGCGCCTGATGGCGCGGAAAAGTGTGTGGCATTAAGTAGGGATTTTGGCTCCTTCAGTTGAGCGGCTCCGCCGAAATGAGCAGCGACCTCAATTATGAATGAACTAATTAGATTCCCTGCCTGGCGCCTGATGGATGAAACATAGCAAGTTTTGGCTGCCTGCCCCTCGAGCAGGGTTTTCACACTTGGGGCGAGGGACTGGCATTTTTCGGACTTGCCAGAGACACGCTCCTGTCGAATTTGTCGACGGATAAATAATTAAAATAGCCCCGAGAAGGAGGCAGGGAATGGACTACGGCTAGTCCGTGTCCTTGGCCACTTGCTGCGGCAAATTGCTATTAAAAATTCATTTTATTTGGGTCATGTGCCACATCCTGGGGAAATTCTCTTAGTTGATTGCTTTCTCGCATCGCTACTTTATTAAAGATCGTTAAGCCATTAATTACAAGTGGACTTTTGGCATTTAAGCCGAGGGAAAAATGTAAATAGAGGGTGTCTTATCAATATTTTGATACCACCTTAGTTAAAGATGTTTCACGGGCTCTGTATTTGGCTTAATCATGCAGTTTCCTCCACATTCCCTATTTGGTATGCTAATTAGCAAAGCCCTCTCCGTATTTGTCTCCAATTCTCCAGAGTGCCAGTGTGTGTCTTGGACAGGGAAGTCAAATGTGGCGGCTGCTGTTTGCCTTATCCTTGCTGCTCCATTGCCTGCCAATTTTCGACAGGGGAACCCGAACCGGTGATTGTTTGTTTTGGCAACAGATTGCCATGTTGATTTGCCTCCGGCTCGGACTGTCAACGTTGGGATAATTAGCTGCAACAGGAGATGACAGCGACACAGGAGGAGGACCAGTGGGAGGACTGCGGAGCCTTTTAAGCTGATTGTAAATGCAGTCTCCATCATTCACTGCTGAAGCTCTCTCCTGGTTAATCTCTATGGTGGCTCTACTCTGGCATCGATTTTATACTTTTTCCGTTTCCCTTTACACTATTTTTTTTCTCTTTGAGATTTTCCGTGGAAAACTTGCCAAGTGAACGATGTCACTGGGTTGTGTGTGTGCTCAACACACACATGCCGTTAACTCGCACAAGTGTCGTCGGCACACAAACACTCTGCCAGGCAGACACACACACATATGGCACAAGAGAGTGTAAATACAGATACATCAATGCAACTGCTGCACTTGTTTCAATTGAAAAAGCTGGAGAAAAATGGCAGCGAGAATGGGAGATAGGGGTGGCAGAACCATATCTCAAGGATTTTTCTTAGCCGTGTCAAGTTGCCAGGCAAAAAGGCACAGTGGTTTCAATAGCACCAGGATTCTATATTCCGCCATCATCCTAAGGAGTCTCTGCAGAGTCTGTTACAAGCTGAGAAAATCCTCTGAGATGAACATTGAAATCATGTCCTGAAATCTGTCAAATATCTAAAAGTCTCAGGAAAGTCAAAGCTTGTGTCAAACTAGTTAAAAACATACCTTATTTATTAATAATATTTATTATAATTTAATTTATATTTACTATAACAATTCCACATTAAAAAAGTATTATTATTTTCCCTAGTTTTTCACAGTGCCAGCCGTGGAAAGCTCAGATGCCGGCGCAATAAAAATGTAGTCAGTCGATTATCTTGATTGTGTTTTGGCAATAGCTGGCAAAGTTGCACACTCGGCGCGGATGATTGACATGACCCCAGGACAGAATGGGACAGGACCTCCCACTACTCCATGTATGTAGGTATATGGTTGTGGCCCCATTAAATTGACTTGTCACGAGTAATCGCTGTGCACTTTTGTGTCATTGCCGCAGAGTCACTGATATGCCAAGGGCCTCAGCTCGGGCTACAGCCATAAAAAATGGCTGCGAAAAGGACCAAAAGGACCAAGAACAGCACCCAGCTCTAGGGCATAAAAACAGGGTTTATGGTCAATCAGCAGCGGGCGGGCCTTTTGACGAATCCGCAGCCAAAGCCGCATCCGAATCCGAAACCCTTTGACTGCCCATCGAAAATCCTTAGCCCCATTCACCTGGCCGTAAAACGAAGGGGTAAAATTGAGTAAAAACCAAATGTAGACAGCATAAAAATCAGGAAAACCCAGCTATTTTCATTTGCTTTGCTACCTTTGCTACCTTTCCTACCTCGGTTCCCTTTTCTTTTTTCTCTGCAATTAAATGGCCAACACCTAGACAAACACATTGTGGCTGCTGTGGCCAAAGATTAATGTGGAATGTCGGGATGCAGGTCCCTGTCCTGTCCCTCCTGGGTTTGCGGTTCCTCCATGTGTGCATATATACACATATACTCCCCTATTCGCGACCCGAATCCAGCTCATTTGTACTGCGGCCAGACCCGTGATTATGGCAGCCAGCTGTCACACACATTTAATTAGGCGAAATTGCTGACATTTATCCAACGAGTGTGTGCTGCCAGTTTTTGTGTTGTTTTCTAATTGAAAATTGCAGGGCAAGGAAGCTTTCCGTTTACTAAGTTGTCTAAAATTATAATTCTTCACAAATTTATGAGGAAAATTACGTCCTTGTTGCACTTTTTTTTGTTAAATAGCTAAACCTGTCCAAAGAATTTTAATTAAATCTTTGCGTGGCAAGAATATAACTTAAAGTTGAGACTGTAAATACTTGCGAAACAAAGTTGTTTCAGTTAGGACAGCACATACACTGAAAGAGTAATTCCTTTAAATATTTTTAAATAATATTATAAATGCTTTAATAATATTTAAAACTATTTCAAAAACTCAAAATCGTACGCTTTATAACACAAGTATTGAATAAATCCCTAGGTAATTTTTTAGTCAAGCAATCTAGTTTAAAATTAATAAACTATTTATACATTTTGACACTATGATTTATAAGATTTAAACCGACTTCAAAAATTTCTCAGAAGTGTAAAAAGTTCGCTTAATATTCAACCAAAAATAAACTTGTAAAGTTCGTTTATTTTAAAACCCAGTAAACTTAACTAATTCTATTATAAATAATAAATACAATTACCAGACTTAACTGAGTTGCCTAAAACAACTAAATAACAGCCTCAACTTATCTAATAATTCTCTTATTTTCGACACATTTAATATTATTTACAGATAAACTTGTTTCTCTTTGCTCAAATACTTTTAAAACAAACTTTCCCCACAAATTGTTTATTTGTTTCGTATTATTTAAGGATATATAAATGTCCCAAAAACTTGATTTCTGCGTGTACAAATACTTGTTAAACAAAGTTAGCCATGAAAATGTTGCATATATGTAGGTACATATCGTTGTTCCCCCCGAGGGGCAGAGAGTGAGAAATGGCTCTGATTTCACTCAAATGAATTGTTTGGCTTAGTGCCCCTGCCCCCTGCCCCCTGCAGCCGCCGCAAACCATTAGGTTCGGCCTGATAGGCCCGATTTCAATTGGTCAGACCACATGGCTATCGATAGCTATCGGGCCGCGCCCTGTTGCGCCCTTCGCTGTCCACTGATTTGGACAAATTGCTGGCGGAAATTTGCACAAATTCCAAAGGGATATCTGGCCAAGGGCGTGTGCTTGAGTGTGTGTGCGGCGGAACAACAATAGGGGCGATTTGTTGAATGGAAAGCGCAATCCCATAGTCCGCAATCCGCAGCAATAACAAATAATGCTATTAATATTTTATTATTATTGCTATGCAAAGTCTGCGAACAATGGCAAAGTTTTTCCATGCCACGGCTTTTGGGGCAATAGAAAATGCGGAATTCCATCCAAGAACGCGAAAGCACAATGGATCTCCCTCTCTCGCACTCTAGCCACAAAAAAGAACGAACATAAACCCCCCCGAACTTTTTTTATGCATGCACATTTTCCGTGCAAGATTTGTCGAGTGCAGATTAATAATTCAATTAGATTGCACAACCCGGCGTATGCGTGATGCATTATGCAAATGTGGGGGGACGCTGGGAGAAAGAATGAGAATTTTTATCCCCTACCCCATCCCCCGAAAAACAATTTGTTGCTGACACACACACACACACTACACCGAGGACAAGTGTCAGTGTCAACTTGCGGTTAGCTCACAGCAATTGAGCCCCCGTCTCAAGTTGTCTTTATCAACTAAGTGGCTTTGGGGAAAATAAACTCGGATCATATCTACATACATAAGTCTGAAGTCATTATTAAGTCAGTGATTGTGTTTGTCAGGAAATATTTATAAATAATAAGTCAGCAATAATTAGGCAATTCAAACTACTTCAACTCCTTAGAAAATTCTCTTTAATATAAGAATCTATAATTAAATTTATTATATTTATTTATTTTATTTACTTATTTCTTTCGTCTAAGAGGAAAATGCTAAGGGCTTGATCTAATAATAAATACATATATACTACATATTTATTACTGAGCATAAATAACAGCAAGGACAGTAGTTATAGGTGCTTTGACGAACCCTTCTTATACCCTTGCAGTGTTTTATATTTTGGTTTAGAAGCATTTCCGACCCTATAAATCATATATATTCTTGATCAGGATAAAAAGGCGAGTCTTCCTAGCTATGTCCGATAGAAAACACAAATTTTTAATTTTTTCCAAATTTTATAAGGGGTCATCATCAAAATTAGCAAAAATTTACAAAAAATTGTATGTCTTAAAATTGAAAAGTGCAATATGCAGATTTGTAAACCTAGAAAAAACATGCACAGAAAAGCTTTCAGAATGGAAATTGATGCTTTTTTGGCTTAATTCTGATAATTTTAAATGATGATTTGTCTAAAAAATTACTATTTAAAGTATCGATAAGTGAGAATTAAAAGGTTATACCTTTCTAACATAATCAATCCTTTTTAAGAAGGCAAAAAAGAAGGAGTAGAAGACTAATTAACGAAGAAGAAGGCAAAAAAGAAGG
>JAEIIL010014499.1:0-15872 GCA_018905715.1 Drosophila lini | reverse complement strand
GTTGATATTTATATTAAAAAATATTAAAATGAAAATATATATATTTAGGATTGAAAACCTCCCTCTATTTTCTGCCAGTGCCGCCAAGTGGCCGTCAGTGAGTCTAGCGTGCTCCGTCCGCGATTGAGTCAGCCCGGCGGCTACGGCCTGCCCCAAGCCCCGCGGCACCTCCTTCTCCGCACCCAACTGGATCTGCCATGAGATCTGGCATTCTGTTGATCTGCTGATCAACGGTGTCGCTTGGGGTGTTGTGTAAGTCGACCGGCCGGAACGCAACAGAACCTCCCTGGGCGGGAGCAACAGGTGGCCAGGCGGTTGTTTGTTTTGGTTATTTGTTTATGTGCTTTTAATCGGATAAATTACTTATTATTCCATTGAACGATCAGGTTTTTGAGGGGAAAATAGGTAGGAGGAGGAGCTTGAAGTTTCCTACATTAACACAATTATTATGATCTCTTGTCCCCAGCTTTGGCATGTTCCATGACACCGCCAAGATCGGCTGCCATCCGCGAGTGGGTCCCATTGTGCACATCATGACGCCCACCTTTGGAGCGGACACCCTGCAGGTTTGCTGGTCGAACTGTAGCCGCAAGTACATAACCCACTTCCTGGAGTAAGTAGCACAGCCTTGGGATCATATATATGCTATATATGCTATATCCATCCCCTTCAGTCAGGGCTTGGGCGAGTGCCTGGACGACCCGCCGACGCCGCTGAACGAATACAACTACACTGGAGAACTGCCCGGAATGCGGTACAATGCCCGCGGCCAGTGCCGGCTCCAGTTTAACCTCACCAACGACAGCGAGGTGGGCGCCTGCTCCGCCCCCCACGAATTCTGCTCGACGCTGTGGTGCAAGGTCAATGGCGAATGCGTCACCCACATGCGTCCCACTGCCCCGGGCACGCTGTGTGGCAGAAACAAGTGGTGCCAGAACGGCAAGTGCGTTCGCCGGGAGGAGCTAACCGCCGTGAATGGCGGCTGGGGGGATTGGAGCGAGTGGAGTGAGTGCTCGCGCAGCTGTGGCGGCGGTGTGTCCACCCAACAGCGGGAATGCGATTCACCGGTGCCGGCCAATGGCGGTGTCTTTTGCATTGGCGAGCGGAAGCGCTACAAGATCTGCCGAAAGCGACCCTGTCCGGAGCAGGAGCCCAGCTTCCGGGCTCAGCAGTGCGCGCGCTTTGACAATGTCAGTTACCAAGGGGCCACCTACAAGTGGCTGCCCTTCTTCGACAAGGGTGAGGAGTCCATGAAAACTAACTAGATATATTTTTAAGTGGGTTTACCCATGTGACGGAGCAGCTTACCTATGCAATTGCTATTTCGTTTCTTAACTGGTAAACAGTGCTAAGCAACCTTCAGGAAATTTTTTCAAAAAACAGTCCAAGAAACGCCCGTCACATGCGTCAACATTTTCCCTGGATAACCGAAGATTATTTATCCAATTTCCTTTGTTGCTCCACTATATCCTCCCCTCTCCTCTTTCTCCCCCTTAGATAATCCCTGCCGCCTGTTCTGCAGCGATGTGGACGACACCATCATTGCCAATTGGGGCTCCACAGTTTTGGATGGTACGCCCTGCACGCTGGGCACCAACAACATGTGCATCGATGGCATCTGCAAGGTAAGGTATACGCCGGCGACGGATCCCTTGGTCAATAACCCTGAGCCCAAATCGCGTTTCGTTCAGAAAGTTGGTTGCGATTGGATCGTCGACTCGGAGATGCAGGACGATCGTTGCGGTGTCTGTGGCGGCGCTGGCGATCAGTGCCAGCCGGTAAGGGATGTCTTCAGCGAACCATTTGGTGCCAAGGATGGTGCCTATGTGGAAATTGTCACCATACCGGCCCGGGCCCGTCACATTCTCATCCGGGAGCAGGGCAATTCGCCGCATTTCCTGGCCGTGGGACGTGCCGGCCACAGCGAACGGTTCTATCTCAACGGCGATAGTCTCATCTCCATGCCGGGGGAATTCGAGATAGCCGGCGCCGAGAGCCTTTACGATCGGGTCGACGAGCAGGAGACCATCACAATACCTCAGCCCATCCAGCATTCCATATCGCTATACGTAAGGAGAGGGATTGAAGTGGAAAGTGGATCCATCATCTTGGTTTCTCTATTTTTCAGGCGATTGTGCGCGGCAACGAGAGCAACTCGGGCATCTTCTACGAGTTCACTCTGCCGGCGGTGAACATCAGCGTGGGAAGGCAGTTTCTGTGGCGCCTGAGCAACTGGACCGTCTGCTCCGCCAGCTGTGGGGGCGGGGTGCAGCACCGGGAGCCAGTGTGCCATGAGAACGGCAAGGGTGAGTGGTAGTAAACCGATTATGGCCACTCCCTCACATCCCTCTATTTCCTGCAGTGTTGGGCGACACGCTGCCCTGTTGGACGCACGCCAAGAACCGGAGGCCGCAGCGACAGTCGCGGGCCTGCGCCGAGCAACCATGCCCGGCCCACTGGTGGCCGGGACCGTGGCAGTTCTGTCCGCTTACCTGCCGCCCGACGGGATCAGCGACCGCGCCGCTCCGCCGGCGATCCGTTGTCTGCCTGGACCAGCATGATGTGGTGGTGGCCGATGCGGAGTGCGATGCGCTGGCCAAGCCGCCGGAAACGGAGCCCTGCGAGGCCACGTTGCCCTATTGCCGGTCGAAGGAGTGAGCTTCCGGCGGAAACGGAAACGTATTTATTGACAGTACAGGAACAGTGCGAACATACATATTTATTCTGGCGTGCCACCGGAATTGCAGTAGATTTGAAATCACTTCATGTACAGCCCGAAAGTATGCTAAAACAATAAATTTGCTATCTAAAATATATCACTGCATACTTTTGGCCAGCTTTCTAATTGATTTTCAGCCTGCAGCGATTTCCATGGCGCTTCCAATTTAGCGTGTAAGCCTTTCGAGTGGAGCTAACCACATTTTTGTATCTCCCTCTTGTTGGTTAATTTTTTTTTTCGCTTTAAAACAAATTTTGAATTCTCGACGCGCGCTAGGTATGTGTTATTTGTAAGAGGAAATTGTAATGTGCTTTCGATAGTATTGAATCGATCCTATCGATCAAATTGTGACACAAAAATCTTGGGAAAAATAAGTTTAACTTGACAGTAAGCCGAAGTTGTAATGCCCTTTCAGTTACAACTGAGTTTCTTTGCCCGTTTAGTTTACATAATTCTATAAATTTATTGTTAAAATCATCTAATAGATATATACATAATTATGCAAGTTGGGTCGGATAGCAACTTGCAACTTAATATATTTTAAGGCACTTTCATAAGAGAATAAAAAGTAAAGTTATTGAATTTGCAATGATTTTGTTATTGATTTTTTTTAATAACTAAAAATTATTACAAACAAAAAGACATTGATTTGTTTTTGGGATTTTTGTATATTTATTTAACCAAAAAGTTAACGTATTTTAAATTTTAAACATTACGATAACATCACATTCCCTGATATTTACAGAAATTTGGTCATTTCTATTAATAGGGAATCCCCTGAATGACTCAAATTATCGACAGATCAATTTGAATCGAACAACAGCTTTCTGCTGCCGATAACAACCAAAAACAAGTGTGACCAGCTGCCTAGGAGAGAACAATCCGCTCTCTCGCTTGTACATCGTCTTTTTTTTATCGCAATATCGATATCTTTGCCATCACTTTTAGAAAAATATCGATATTTTGATTGTTTTTTTTTAATTAAAGTCTGGTAACACAGATTTTGTAAAAAACCAGCATATAAATCGGACGTTTTCCGCAATTTGTTTTTTTCAAGTGCATAATAACAACAAAGCAACTCCTTTTTCGGTGACACGAAACAGCAACAATAACAAGCGGAGGTGCGAGCGGAACCGGGAGAGCTGGGGAAACCGACGACCCAGGAGTACTTGTTATTGTTTTCTCAAAAAAAGAAAGAACGACGGAAAAGCAACAAGACAGAGGCGTTAATTGTTTCTATTAAATGCATAAGGCGGCGCGTCGTGAAGACTGAATGGTGAACAGCCGGTTGTCACCCGGGAGTCATTGGGGTCTCCGGAATCGCTCCACTGGGAGTTCTACGGTAATTAAGCACGTACGTCTGTGTGTGTGAGAGTGGATGCTGTGCGCTGGAACGGGACGTGAGGGAGTCTCCGTCTCCTCTCTTTCTATTAGCCATTAATATTCACTTATAATTGGATATTGGAGAAAAGTGTGTGCGGCGGTTCCCGGAGTCTTTCTATTTATAAGCTCCAAGTGTGTGCTCCACTTTGGTTATCAGACGGGGGAGCCGACATCGCCGACAACCCCCCCCCATCACTCGAGTTACGTTGTAAAGCCCCCCTCCACCCCCGCTTTCTTTGTCCGGGGCGCAAAAGAGATTTTCTTTATTTCGAAACCTTAGGAAGTACATATATGTACGTATTGCAAAAGAAAAAATTAAAACAAAGACTTTAAAGTATTTTATTTAAAAAATACATTTGATTTAGCCAAAATATATAGAGAGTTTTTCCGATTAATTTCTTAGTTATTAAGTGATTGAGGTGTTTAAGAGTTTATTTTCTGACAATTTAATATAATATAAATATATATTGCAGAATCAGAGGTAGTTAATATTGTTTACCCTCTGTTCCGTTGATTCGTTGTCCATGAATTTGGTTTTTGATTTCTTGGCTGCAGTTTCCGGATGACTCAATCCAACCGTCACCTTGCTTGCCCAGCTTTAATACTATATACATATATACCTATAATATATCTTATCAGTAGCAAAAAATAAACAACAAATTGACAATCCGGAAAGCGAAAAAAAACACAATATAAAAGAGACCCATCTCCGGGTACTCTGATTATAAAGTGCGGCGCACTCACTGGGTTTTGTTTATTTTTACTGCCCTCCACTTCGGCCTGACCCCGCATTCCCCAAGTGCCCCCCCAATGGCCATGTGTGTATATATCTATCTCTCTGTATGGCCAAAGAGAAACTCGGACCGGGTCCGGCCCTGGCGACCTACAAAAGAATGCAAAAAAAAAAAAAAACCCAGCACAGCAAGATCGTGAATCACGCGTCTCTGAGGAGGGAAAAAACACCGCCAGATCATTGGGAGGCTCAAACAAACTAATTAAAATCATATCAGAGGAAGGTCTGAAAGCCAAAGGAATTAAAGTTTATTTTAAAATGTTTATTTTCTGATTATTGGCTTAGATTTCAGAGCAAATAATATACTTTTAAACTTGGTAGAAGCTTAATTAAGCTTAACTGCAAGGAGATTATAAATAACTTCTTAAATAACTTTACTTAAAACTGGGGCGTAATAGAAAGTTTTCACTTTCAAATTACTTACTTGTATGTACTGGCTGGGAAGTGGATATTTAAACAGCTTATTTCAGTTTTTAGTTACACATTAAATGTGAAATGTAGGCTTTCTTATAAAAGGTCCATTCTGGTTAGTTGTGTCCAAAAATAGTCAATCTTCAGGAATGTTTTTTGGACAAAGAAATAAAACATACGTACTTCAAACTTTTCACGTATATTTCTGATAGTTTAAAGATGATTTAAACTATCCTCCTGGTGACTCTTCTACAGGTCGTAAAAATTGTCTGAAACAAAAAATTCAAAAAGACAATTGTAGCTATCGAAAAATCCAAAAAGAACAATTTTTTTTGACAAAACTAACTAAAATGGACCCCTAAATTTCATTAAATTCCTACCTTTTCCCAAATTGCCAATAAAAATTCTTGAAAATATATATTATAATGCTGACAAACTTTTTATTTTTTCACCCAAACAGAAGTCGAGGTAAGGAAGACGCTAGGATGAACAAGGTGGGCAAGCACATCCAAAGCGGCGTCCCATCACTGGGCAATGGCGGCGGCAATAGTGCTATCCTCTCCACAGCCTCGCTGCTCGGCTCACCGCTGGAGGGAGCCAACGGAGCTGGGACGGCCGGTGCCACCAATGTGTTCAGCTCGATTATAGGCATCCTGCCCGACAATCGACCCATTACCTCGCTGCACATTGTCGAGGATTTTGAGCGGTTAGTAGGAGAGTCTGAGTGCCTAAATGTAGCATAACCAATCTTATCTTTCGATTGCAGCTGCCCGAAGAACTTTAATGCCATTCACCGCACCTACGACCAGGATTCGGATGCCGATCTGTGGCGCGACTACAGCATATTTGGACGCCAAAACACACGCTATCTGTGCCTGTCCAAGTCCGAGGGACTGCCCGAGTACGTGGTGGAGACACTGCAGTGAGTTTTTGAGTTTCTATACTCCTTCCGAAATTATTTATGCTCCTCTCCACCAGGGTCATTGCGGAGAAGACAGCCCCGCCCAAGGAATTCTCGCTGCTATCCCGCACCGCCGACAGTGACCAGAAGGCCTGGCGCAAGCGTCAGATAGCCTACAAGCTGTCCAAGCGCGGCACTGTCACCCAGGCCGTGACCGACATTATTCTCTGCTCCAAGCTGAAGGTGGCACCCGATGGCTTTAAGCTGGCCGGCGACATCAATGGGGTGCTTATATGCTACAAGACGGGTGCCATACCGGTGCGTATGCCGCCGCCAGTTCCGGTTGGAGGAGTACCCGCCGCTGGTAGCACCTGTGAGGTGGAACAGGCCCTGAACCGTCTCAATTTGCAGGGACACCGCAATTCACGTGGACCGGTAAGTGAGCATCCTTGATCTCGGCCAGATGTGATTTATTTTATATTTTGTATACAGCTGCCCCAGCCACCGACTGAGCACCATGACTATGAGGAGATCCAAGCCAATTATCAAATAAACTCGCCACAGCGACCAGCGCCGCCACGTCCGGCGGGAGGGGGAGGCGGCGGCGGCGGCGGCGGCGGAGGCGGAGGCGGAGGAGGACGCGGTACTTATGGCGGCACTGGCACCCTGGGCACCTACACAGAGCTGGAGGGCGTGCCCTTTGTGCTGGACGCTAGGCTGCAGCGCAATCAAGCCGGAACTGATGTGAGTTAATGCAAGAAATGCCAACTGTCCCGCTCTAATTCGCTAATTCTAATTTGCAGATACCCACACTGCCCGAAATCTCGACGCTGCTCAAGTCCCTGGACTATGACTTTCAGCTGGAGCGTCAAATCTTGTGCACGATGAAGTCATCGGCGTCGAAGAACCCGTTCTTCAAGTAGAAAACGAATAGGAATAGGAAGCGCATCACAAATTGAACGTTAAGATTGGAGTTCAGAGTATTTAGTTTGGCTTGGAGGCAGCTGCCATGGAACACACCCAGTAGTTATTTAGTTTGATTCCCCTCCTAGAGTACACAATAATCCTGTGCCTTCGATATGCATCTTAATTTGATTGATGGCGAGGAGCAATGCCTCAGTTTCGTAAGCCCCACAACCAGAAACCTATCTATTTACATCTACAAATCATTCATATACATACGTGCATCGATTAAGCCCCGAATTGTGATCAGAGGAGCATGCTTAATATATGTTTACACCCAGCCCCCAGGCATATGTCTAAACTTTAAATGTTAATGTTAATGCAAGTAGTCTAGAGATCGGCTTGGATCGAACCCCATGTACACCTAGGACCCACACGCATATATCTAATATATACACACGTACATCAAGGCATATACCTTGGCCACTTGGCACTTGAAACCAGTTGGTTTTTAAACAAATCTTTATATATATATATATATGTATCTACTACTTATTAGCTCTAGAGACGATTAGACTGTATTGTGAAATCATAGATTCTTCCCTTGGCAACTCTTGTGTTCCCGTCCCCGTCTCCCGTCTCAGTCCCCACCAACCCACATTCCCCTCCCCTGAAAAAAGCCCCACCATGTTATAGAGCAGTTCAAATAAATAAATACAAATGCAAATATATATAAAAAACTTAATATGAATGAATTCTTGGTCTTTTTATGATAAAACTGTCTCTAAGGCCCGGTCAGTTACCCGGACTTAAAGATCGCTTAAAAATAAATTATAAATTAATTAAATAAGTAAATTAAAGTTTAAAGTCAAAGGGACTTTATACGATATAATAAAATCAGTAAGAAGTTTGCAACGCAATGAACAAGTCATTTCCAACCCTATAAAGCATATGTATATATTTTTGACCAAAAAAATTTAAAATTTAAAATATTCTTATTTTATAGGATGTTTTTGAAATTGATAAGGGATAACAAACTTCGCTTACTTTCTTGATTTTTGGTTCAAGTCTCAATTTATTAAGTATAAATACAAAAGTTTATGTTTAAAGTGTAAAAAAAATCGAATATATATGCCTGTATGCGGTCTTAAGCACCCATGGTCACTCCATATGTACACGGTGCTCCTTCTGCTTGGTCCTTGTGAGTCGCATCCATTTAGAATAGGTTGTGGAAGAGCAAGTCCGGCTGCGAGAGCGTCTTCTTCAGGTTGCGCACGCTCAGACGGCGCAGACGGCGATCGGCGGTGCATCTGCAGGCGATGGGGATCGACGGGATGCGTGGGGAAGGCGGGGGGATATGTGGGACAAAGGGAACAGGTACAGGTACAGAGGTTCAGGTTCAGGTTGAAGTTGGGGATGTCGTGGTTAGCAAAGCGTTCGTTCGTTCGAGAGAGACAACAACGGCACAAGATGGGGCGAAAGCGGCTGGGATTCGGGGCTAAGGAACCAATGCACCATCACCAGGTTCGGGTATTCAACGGGGCCTGGCTCACTCACTCGAATATGCGTCCATGGTACTCGATCATCAGCTTGACGCAGTCCGCCAGAGTCTCGCCCTCGCGCAGCACCTGCTGGATGTCCTGCACGTTGGAGCCCTGGGGAACCGTGTGGAAAATGGTCGGCGTCACCGATATGGACAGCGTCTCGGCGCTTATCTGCTGCAGTGGCACCTTGGTTAGTCTGTGGCCAGGACAAGGGTACAATCATTATTTACAAAAACTCTTGAGAGCAGCTGCTCTGTTATAACCACTCACCGATTGAAGTGCCCGAATATGTAGTCCATTGTGTCGCGGTTGCACTCAGGCAGCGAGCGTATCAGTCTTTTCAGGGTGTCCAGCTTGACGGACAGATCGGTGAGCACTGTGTGGTTAAGCAAGAGAAAGAGGAGTGCCAGTGGCCAGGGATTACAGATACCGAACCGGATGAGCTTGCATATACTTACACCACTGGTTGGGCAGGCCTATGAAGGTCTTGGCCTCGTTGACGCTGACCAGCGGACTCTTGATCTCGCGCAGGAACAGCTTGAGCACGCCGGTCAGGGTGTGTACGTCGACTTCCGGCTGACGCAGTGCCTCATAGTCGTTGGCATCAATGTTGAACCTGAGCGTTTGGATCTTATTGTAGTCGCCGCACTGCCTGTAAATGCCCTCGATGGGCTCCGAGGATCGGCGGTACTTGTGCTCAATGAGATCACAACAGTCCACCACGATCCGGGGCACCGTACGGTGCTGGTCGTGCCTCAGCACTAGCTCCAGTTCTGTGTCAAAGCAGGGCTCGTCGAAGAAAATGCGCTGTTCGCGCAGCGTCTCCACGCTGGGGCGGCTCTTAAACCAGTTGGCCAGGTTCATCCAGGCCACCAGACGCGAGGGTCGGACATTGGGACTGCCCGTGGCCTGGTGGCGCTTGCTGCCCGATCCGGAATTCCCGGATCCCGAACTTGCTGCAGTGCGCTGCTTCTCCCTTTCCCGCTCCTGGAGCAGCTCCGCCAGCTGGCGTCCCATGTCGGCCACCTTCTGCTCCAGCTCCTGGCCGTAGCTGGTCTGTGCCAGCAGATCCTGCTCCAGGGTGTGCATACGCTGCTTTAGGTCCTGCCAGCGCTTGGAGCAGCTGCTGCAGCACTCCATTCGGGCCCCAGCCTGGTTGCGATCCCTGGAGCCGCGTGATCTGGCCGCCGCTGGACTGCCAGCAGAGCTGGAATTGGAGGAGCAGACATCCAGGCTGGTGTTGGACACCAGCACGGCCGTGTTGCTGGCATCGTCCAGAAAGAGGCGGGTCAGGTCTTTGCTGCTGCTGCTCTTGAGCAGCGCCAGCTTATTCGGTTTGCTCTTTAGCTCTCGCAGGATCACCACGGCATCGGGCCGTCCGCTCTCCATGCGGCCAGCCTTGTCCAGGTTGCTGATTGAGCCGCTGCTGCCCTCCAGGCGGTACAGGGTGCCGGAAGTGACGCTATGGCCACGCATATAGGCGTGATTGTGCCCACCGCCCTGCGACGACAACGATGCTGACGTCGAGGAAGCGGAACGGTCGCGATCGCGGAAACAGTTCATCAGGGTTTTACCCGGCTGGCGTCTCTCGTGAGCCACGTATCCTGCGGCGCCGATAACAATGTGCGCCGAGTCCGGCGTGCCAGGCGTGACTGGCCGCTGGTTCGTTGCCTGCATTCCGCTGGGATCGTTTATCGGGATTGCTGTTGTTGCTGCTCCCACTCTCAGTCTTCTCCTCCGCCTCCGCCTGCCCCGCCTTTGCTTACTCGATTGACTGCTCGCGGGCTTATCGGCAGCTGACCAGTCTCCTCCTCCTCCTCCTTTTTCTCCTGCTTCCCCTCTGATTCCGTTTCTGGTGGCAAGTGACGTCAGGGAACACGATATCGGTCTGCAGCAAGAACTGTGCCTAGGGAAAAACGATCGACGGTATAATTAGTTTATGACTATTGAATTGAAGCGCAGATAGTGGACACAGTGGGCCTTGGTTTCAGGGAACAAGAGGTCTTATCAGTGTGACAGATACTTTGGATCAGTTTTCTTAATAAGAGTGACAGGGAAATTACTGGGGGATGTGGACCCCTAAGAGTGGTATCCAGGAGTAAGCCAAATCATGTTAGAAAATAATAAACTGCCTAGTTTTTGGGCGCCTTTTTTAAGAGATTTAAAATAAATAGGGTTTATGTATGGGGTTTTTCAATCATAACCAATAAAGATTTGGGATTTCCTTTTTTTTCCTCTAAGACTGCTATACCGAGTCCTCACTGTGGTAAACTCCCACCTCTTCCGCTTGTCAAGTGCCGATTTCCGCCAGCCGCAAAGCAACTTCTTGTCCCACTAGAAGACGTCTCTGGCCGCTGACCACAAGCCACTTGTTGGGCTTCACACCGCCTACCTGCTGCTGCTTCTTCTGACTCAGCTCCGGTCTGCTCTCCCTCCTCTATTAATCCCCGACTAGGGCTCCTCTTTCTGCAACTTTGGATGACGCACTATCATCAGAGGTGGTTCATGGATGGTGGATAATTCGCAGGCAGCTCCGATTTCAACTGAATCGAATGGCTGGCATTCTGGTCGGGCTTGCCCTTATCGCTGTTCCAGCAATTCCAATGGTTCCACAGTCCCAGAATGCCAGCCACTCTTCGATAAGATAAGGAGCGAGCCAAACAAATGCCAAAACACTCGTTTAAATATAAATAAAAACTAGCTGGCGAACTGTGTGAAATGCAGTTCCTGCCCCCGACATATCTCCCTTAATATATAACCATATCGCACGAAGGCTGTTTACTCTGGCTGGCGGCGATAGCTTCTGCGGGTGGGTGGACTTTGGCGATTTGTGGGTAAGTGGAGCAGAGCCCCCAGGCCCTTGACCTGCCTATTGGACTGCGGCTTATCAGTAGCTATTGAGAGGGAACAACCTATAGAAAGGGATCTCTCTAAAATCTCTTAAAAACATTTAAACTTTAATTTCAATTTTCGAGTATATAATATCTTTTTGCAAATGCAATAAAAAAAAAAAAAAAATGGGCCACTTTTCACAAAATTTTTATGACAAACCGTCTAAAAAGTTGGCTTAATGAAATAAATATTTGTTTTTGAAAATGTGTATAAAAAAAAAGGTCTAGGAGTTATAAGGAACCTCCCCAGTGGCCAAATTATTAAAAATATAAACAAGACCGAGAGGAGTACTTGTAGAAATAGTTAAAGAATTTGTAAGCCAAATTTCAGAACGATTGATCTGGTAGATTTTGAGTTAGGCCTCCACTTTTTGATGCTCATAAAACTCTGCATAACTTTGTCAATTCTTTTATGATCCATGTGAAACATTAACAAAATATTCTTAAGATATTGGACTCTTAAATAAATATTAAAAAAAAAAATTAAATATTGGTATTTTATTAAAATTGGCACTTAATAAAAGGGCTTAATGAAACTCAACTCTTACCCCCATCACTAATCATCAGTCTGCTGCTTGGGTGGAGATCAACATTAGAGGGAAGAGTTACCCCCCTCCCCGGCAGTTTCTTTCTTGCGAACATGCGACTTCATGTGCCCGCTGAGCCCAGCATACTGGGCGAATCCCTTGCCACAGAGCTTGCACAGATACCGCTTGTGCTCGTCGTGGATCTCCTTGTGCCGCCGCAGGTACTTGGCACTGGTGAACCGCTTGTGGCACACATCACACTCCTTGTCCCGCACATCCAAATGTCCCTTAATGTGGTCCCTGAGCACGGTGCGCTCGAAGAAGCCCTTGCCGCAGATATGGCACTTGGCCACCGATCGCTGTTCGTGCCGTCGCTTGTGCCGCTCCAAGAAGGAGACGGTGCTGAAGCGGCCTCCGCAGATGTGACAGCAGTAAGGTCGCTCCCCCGTATGCGAGCGCCGGTGCACTTGTAGATCCGTGGTGGTGGCAAACCGCTTGCCGCATTCCTCACAGCTCAGGTGGTAGTCCTGCGTGTGCCGCCGCAGATGGATGGTGCAGTTGCCGCACTTGGAGAAGCCTCGGCCGCATGTGGGGCACACAAAGGGCAGGCTGCCGTCATGCTTCGACCGATGCACCCGGTAGCCATCCACGCTGCTCAGCATCTCCGGACAGAGGTCGCACTGGAAGGGAGCCATGTGGGGCTCGAGGAAGCCCAGCTTCTCGTAGTAGCGCGACCGCGAGCGAAATACCTTGCCCAGGCGTTCGCTCTTCAGTCGACGAACTTTCTCCTGATGATAGGTGTTCCTCAGCCGCCGGATGAAGAGCTGCAGCTGTGCCGGCTCCAGTGGAATCTTCAGCTCTTTGCGGCACAGCTCCAGCAGGCGATCACTGGCCTCCTGGCGGACGGTACGCAGCCGGCAGGTCATGTCCTGCATGTCCCAGTTCGGTCTGCATTGGCGGTACAGCTCGATGAGCTTCAGGTTCTGGGCGTGATTCAGCAGGGCCACAGAACCCACCTCCTCCGCCTTGGAACTTTTGTCAATGCCAGTGGTGCCCAGCATCTTAGTTTGGCGCTGGCGGGGCAGGCCGCTAGCCAGGAAGTGCAGTTTTTCGTAGAACCACTCAGCGATTGCCGGTGGATCTGTGGGCTGCTCCACGCGTTGTTTCTCCCGCCGGTATTCATCTCGCAACAGCTTTACATGCGCCGACACATCCTGGCCCGTGAGATTCAGTGCAAATTGAGCATTCAAGCCGTCGGCTATCTTCTTGCAGGCCTTGCGGCGTCGCCTGTAGTTTTTGTATTCCACCATGCTCACATCCCAGAGCAGGGGCTGCTGCTCCAGTTGGGCTATGAACGCCAGCATTATGGGATGCTCCTGCAGCCAGAAGAATGACGTGTCCGTGGAGCTGGTCACCTAAAATTGGTTGGTAAATCTTAATGGAAAAATGTAACTAAGCTAAATTACAGTTTCCAGGTGTTGACTGGTGGATTCCAGGGACGTAATGCTCTGGCTATTGCCATCTGACCATCTGTCTATCTCCTGTTCCGCTTCCGAATCGGCTGGCGAGGATTCTTCTTGTTTCACTTGGTCTGTCATTTCTGTTTCCAGTGGATCCTCCTCTGTCGCAGTGGGTACTGCCTCCGGATCGTTGCCAGCATTGCTGCGCAGAGTCCTGAGCTCCACCCATGGCTTGATGTCCTCCTTTTCCCAATCTTCAAACAAATCCGAGTGCTCCGACTCCAAATGCGACTTGAAGTCCTTGAATGTGTTCGTCGTGCGCCCCGGATCCGGGCAGTAGATGCACTGGAAGGCAAAGGTGCGTGTCTTCCGCTTCCAAAGACACACGATGTCGCCGCAACGTTGATATGGCGGCATTATGTTAGCTGCAGAGTCCGGAATCCGGATAAATGTTCCGCCCGACGTTTGTTTGATGAGAGGGCTGCCAACCTGCGTTAAAAGCCGTCAAAACAATGAAGTAAAAAGCTTTAAGAGTCGCGTGGAGATACCCTACAAATAGCAGACATTAATATGTCTTTAAAAGAAATTTAAATTGTAAATTAATCGTCTTAATTATTAAATGGGAACATTTGTAAGCTGTAATACTTAAAAAATATTCTCTATATGTACGACATATACATGTATGATCTTCATTACCCATGGAAACTATACAGCCTTCGATACCCTTTAGTTTACGGCAACAAGTGTTGGAAAACGCTCAAAATACTTGCCCACACAATTTAAAATGTGAAAAATGTTTGTTTATTTATAATTCTTACATAATTTCGGGACAAGTAACATTTTCCAGCTTAACTACTACAAAATAGATAAATGCAAACTGATCGGGCAATTTCCGGGTTCCATTTAAACCCAGAAAACATATCCAGCATCCATTTAGGGCATCATGCGCAGGGCGCCATCCAGACGGATAACCTCGCCGTTGAGCAGCGGGTTCTCGTAGATGGCCTGCACCAGTTGAGCGTACTCGCTGGGTTCGCCCAGACGCTGCGGGAAGGGAATGGACTTGGCCAGGAAGGTGCGCACCTTCTCGGGCAACGCCGCCAGCATCGGGGTGTTAAACAGGCCCGGGGCAATCGTGCAGATACGGATGCCCTGGGTGCTCAGGTCGCGGGCAATCGGCAGGGTCATGCCGACAACGGCCGCCTTGGAGGCCGAGTAAGCTGCCTGGCCAATTTGGCCATCAAAGGCCGCCACCGAGGCGGTGTTCACGATCACGCCGCGCTGTCCATCCACATTGGGCTCATTGGCACCCATCAGGCCGGCCGACAGGCGGATCACATTGAATGTGCCCACGGTGTTGATGTTGATCACACGCTGGAAGTCCTCCAGACGATGGGCCACGTTCTTGTTGAAGTTAAAGGTCTTCACAGCGGTGGCGGTTCCCGCACAGTTCACGGTGAAGTCCAGGCGACCGAACTTATCCTTGGCGATCTGCAGGGCAGCACTCACATCCTTCTCGGAGGTGACGTCCACGGGTACAAAGACCACCTTGTCGCCCAGCTCCTTGGCCACCTCATTGCCCTTCGACGAGGGCAGATCGGCTAGGATGACGCTGCCACCCTGCTTGGCCAGACGCTCGGCGGTGGCACGACCCAGGCCAGAGGCTCCTCCGGTGACCAGCGATACGGCGTTCTAGGGATTACAATAGTGGGGAAGTTTTGTTAGTTGGGGTATATTCTATTTATCTATTAATATCTATGGTAAAGCATACCAAAGCCGGGAAAATATTCAATAAACTTTTCTTTCATAGTAAAAGTAGACCCCCCCCCCAGGCAGAAGAATGAAAGTCTGCTGCCGGTTTATCATATTTTTCGCTGGGGGTATCAAACCTCCCCGAGATATCGGCTTTGTTTCCAGATAAAACCATCAAAAGGATGACACTTTATGTTATTGTATAACTCGCGAAGAAGTAATGCTAATTGGAGGCGGGTACAAGGTGCACCGCTACAGACACAGATACAGTTATTTATGGGCACCGGCACAGACACGAGTTCAAATCCCAATTGGACTTTGCTCCCGGCCACCGGGTCGTCGGGCCATTTTGTCTGCACTAATTCCCCTGTAATCGCTGCATAGCAATTAATATTTACGACACCCACATACCTTGATCATTTTGCAGTTCTGTTGTTTTCCCTTAACGCGGTTGTAACAAAGTAAGTTGGACGAACTTTAAACTGGGAACTTGTTGAGCAAGCCGAACCGGGAGCAGTATGACCGTGTCGGGCCTTTTCAAAAATGCAGCGCTGAAATATACCACAAATATTATTAATTATAAAAATC
>JAEIIL010014491.1:0-18970 GCA_018905715.1 Drosophila lini | reverse complement strand
GAGAAAAGGTTCGAACCTTTTCTCTAATATTTTATCTGATATGTATGAAATTCACTTCATATACACGAATACTAGAAAAACTAACATTTGCTGGGTTTTCCTTTTTTCATCGAGAATATATTTGAAAAGGATAAAAATCTATTTGCTCTGACATTTAAAGCCCGTCCTTTTATTTTCTCTTCGCGTGCCCATGGTCGGTGCTATGATATATGGACCTAAAATCGAAAATTGAAATACCGCTTTTTGTAATGTCATGTCACGGGATTGCAAAGTTAAAATGTCAATAGGACGTCGTTGGCGTTGTCGTTTTTAGATTTTCTTCTACCTATAACCCGCGCAGGCTTTTCAACACATCGCGAGGGTAAACTTTAACAAAAAAGTCCTGAATTATTTCGTCCATGGGACGACTCCCTCTGCCTCACCAACATCAACTGGTCGGTGGTCCGCGGGAAAAAATGGATGACAGCGAAAGGCCATGGCAAGCGAAATATTTTATGTTGCTGCATACATTTTTCATGTTATTTAAAGTTCATTAAATATCTACGTCATTCATAAGGGACGAGAAAAGAGTGTTACAATGATGGAGAACATGCTGGCGAGAAGATGGAATAAAATGTAACCATGATTCAGAATACATTTATTGATACATTATACATATTCATTTTTACCATATCAATTTTGGAACCTAATCTGCTCTTTGCCTAATCATCATTAACTCATCATCAACTCACAAGCAATTTATATGAATATATTTAGGAATATTCGAATACAGAAGCATGTGTCTGTTTACTGCTAAACTGCATTAGGAATAGCATTAAATAAATGGTCATTACATCTTACGTTGCTAGTATTGACAAACATTGGTAATGGCCCTCAAGTGTATAGTATTTCAGTGTATTGGCCAAGTTATAAGTACCTCAGTACTAACCAATTAAATCGGACGATGAGCTTTGGTATAGTTTGCCTTTCGGGCTTTATATCTCAATTGAAATTTGATTTGCAAGCTGAGTTATGTTTAATTTCTAAATTGAACTGTGAATTATGTCTTCATTTCAGGTGAACTAAATAGTTATCCTCGACGATTTGTAAAAGGTTGTCTCATCGATTATTATTGATTCAAGAGCAAATCAATTTCTGCGTTTCTCTGGGAAAACTTATTGCTAAACGCAGGAAACCCTTGCTCCCTCATCCCTTTTATGTTTAAAAATAACCCTAATCGATTAATTAATTAAGTGAACTAAATTTTCGGGAGTAAGGTGTGAAAGCATCCTTTTTTAAACTGGTGCAGCGATTTCAGAATGAGTTCCGTTCTTGGTGTGGTTGAGTTCCTGGCTGAAGCATTTATTCGTGGCATCGCCCAACGAAATTACTGACACATCAGTAGGTCCTTGTATTTCGCGCAGCGAGAAAATCAAACTAATCAGTTGAATGATTGGCGTCGACAGCAGGTGAACAATGGCCACCTCCGGCATCGTCCTGGTATCCTGCAAATGAAAATTGTCACTCCTTTCATACAACTTTGCCGTCTTTTTTATTGCGTTTAACGAGATTTTCTCCTTTTCCGTTCCCACAATATGGAACCCGATCGATCAGGAACCAGCGGTTCTGGGGAGTGCAGTGCGGCTCAAATTACTTTATTGCTTGCTTCATTTAACAGCGTAGCTTTCACCGTTGTTACCGTACCCTATCTATTGGCTTTTTTTAATTTGCCTTAATTTGAACCTGGCTGGACATCAATTATGTATTTTGTCCTCTTGGATGGTCAGTTGAGTTCCTTTGCAGGCCAAAATAGATTAACTTTGGCAACCTTTTTCGGTTGATTTGTTGAAACAAAAAAAAAAAATATAAAACAAATAAAAATACAATTTAAAAGTGCCCCAGTACATGTATATTTAAAACTATACGTTTATCTATTAGGCTTCCGCTTTTGGGAAAATATTTTCCTCCATGCGTGCTAAATAACCACCTAGTTAGCTTTTGGACAAAATATTTACTTTTCCCTGTTTCAATCTCTTTTCACTTACCTAATGAGACGCTTTTAAGGCTAGGGGCCGAAACATATATAGCCCAAAAGTCTACTTAACAAAAGTATCCACAACTCAGACTCTGAAACCGCAACTAACACACACGCACACACCCACACACTCGGGTGCTAATGCCATTTTGACGTTGCTTACGGTCTTTGCGCGCTCCGGTTTGAAACGCACAAATGTAGACTACGTTTTTGTTTTTTTCCCCGCAGAACCGGGCACGCCCATAATCCATAAGTTTAGCCCAACGGTTTGTGTGTGTGCGGTCGGCGGCTGTCGGTTGGCCAGATCCTCCGCCTCGGCCACCCCCCTGCGGGTTTGTTCAGCCAAAATATATACAAAATCTGCACGAAAAACAAAAATTGCCAACAAACAACCCAAATCACTCGGCTCCCAGCTCCAGGAAGCAAGGCAAAGGGTCAAAGTTGCTTTAAACGTTGCCACAGACAGAATCAACGAGGCAGATGGATGGGCCTCGGCTGGCCGAAAAGGGGGCGTGTGCTTTGTTAGCAATTTATGATTATTTTTACTCGCATTTTTGCCCTTTTATATCAGCCTATCTACTGACCCGCATTTCTGGACGCTCGCTCGCTCCAAAAGGTTCAACTGACCGATACTAAATGTGAGTGTGGGTCAGTCCGGACATTTTCATCATTTGGGGAGTTCTGGTGTCCAACAGCGATGATTATGTGCTAATCCAAGTGCCATCAGCCTGGGCGCCTTATCAAAACAAATACAACTATTATCAGTTTAAATAATAGTTTGGAGGGAATAAACCACCGAATATACAAAAATAAAAGTAAATAAACAAAACAAAATTGCCTAAATAGGTCAACTATAAAATTGAATTAACAGATTTTGTATTTATCCACATAGAAGATGAAACTTGCAATCTTTCCCTAACGATTCACATATCCTTTGGAGGATGTCAGCACTAATTGTTCTTGCTGTTGATTATGTCTAATAATTTTGTGATGGCAAACACAAGGAAATCCAAGTGCAAACATTCATTTAATATTGATTACAAATGCGTGTGCGTGTGTGCCAACACTTCTCGGCATTTTCCCATTTGGCACATGGTAAAATCAGAGTATACACCATAAAGATGACACCAAGGATAACTACATGTCGTTCGGCAGTTGAATTGCAGAAATGTCTGCTTCATTTTCTGTTGACATCAAAAGCTAAAAATTTGATTTTAGCCAGCATTGAATCCTTGTTGTCCTTTTATTCTTGATTTCTTGAAGATTCAGTCTAGTCCTTGATACCGCGGTATTCACACGCCTGGTGATGCTGATCAAAAGTAATCGCACCCTTGTTTAAATAAAATAAAAGCCCGAAGTGGGTGTCTGGCCCAGTATCTAGGACAAACACACTTTTCTGAAATTTACTGTTCGTCCATTTGATGCTCTCGTGTTTCATTTTTTTTTTTTCATTGTAAGTTTACTGGCTTTGGTTTTTAGTTTACTCCCAAAGTTGGCCTGTGTATTGGATAGCAAGTGAAATTACTTGTAATGCATTACATGGAAAACTTTTCCAACATCTTGCTGTTCTTGGTACTGCAGTTTTTGTTGTGGCCTTTAAGGCGCTTTTCCAAAGTCTTGGCCAAGAATTGGCCCGCTTCGTTGTCCTCAGCCGCCTCGGTTGTCTGCCAACTTGCTCCTACTCATTCCCTGCCTCTGCAGTTTACGGGATTATTGGCTACTTTATGCAACTGCCTCCACTCCTCCACGAACTGACAGCTTGGCTTAGGGCGCTATCTATCGATGTGCATGCCCATGACCTAAACCGTGCTGTGGTCAAATTTGCCCAGAGACTGTGGACAAAGTTCACAGAGTGACTCGAATGCAATATGGTAATTATTTTAGCCTTTAGAGAAAGGGCACCTCATTCCGCCTTTAAATATATAAAATTAAACAAAACAAATAATCAGATTGATTTAATTTAGGATTTTATGAGTGTAACCTTTTTATGTAATAGCTATTAAAATGGTTCAATATCAAGATCAGTTTTTTATGTATGAAATTCCTATTTCAAGTGTATCCTATTTGTACCTATTTGAACATGGTGTTTCTGTTCTGTTACCCGCTTAACAGGACTGCTACCATCAGAATTGTGCTGATCCAGAACGTTGCTATGGTGACTTTGTGTATGCTCTTAGCCTTTGTCCTGGTAACATTTGGAACAATGGACGTCACTCCAGGTGGCCATGTGAGAGGCTGGAACGCTGCGCCGTGGTATTACACCTGTTTGCTTGTTCGTAGTTCCCTGGCTTTTGAAGCTAAAGACTTAATGCGCTTTGTCGGGGCAACAGAACACATGCAATTACCATGCACAGGTAAACGGTGTGAAAATATTGAAATGAGAAGATAATTAGGTGCGAACATGAATGAAAAATGTAAAGTGCAATTACATAAAAGTATACGTTCTTACTTATTTATCTTGACTGGTTTTCTTGTGACTCCTTTAATCATTTTCTTGGGATTATCAGGTCTAAAATTTATTGAAGCTACCTTGCGCATTTATGTTAAAAGCAAGACGTTAGACACACATTTAAGCAAGTGCAAGCTTCCTTAAGGGTTTCGTTAGTTTGTTGCAATATTCCATTTAAATGCGACTCATGTCATGACTTTATTTGATTTTTTTTCCCGTCCCAAAACCACGAAAAATATAACTTTCGAAAGTTGTTTCACAACTTGTAAGTGTTGGGTGTGTGTGGACCACAGCAGGGCGAACCCTGGTACTTGTACGCCAAGTTCCGAAAGTAGCTGGAAACCACATGAAAGGTTGTCAAATAAAATCTTGAAAAATGCAATAAATCACATAGTACTGCAATTATTATCGTTTCTTAAAATTCCGAATTATATCCATAGTAAGAAGATAAAAAATACAAACAGCATTGCACACTAAAATGATTGAAAAATTGAATGGTAAATTAAATTTCTAATTTCTTTATTCAAATTTCTAATTTTTAATTTCTGCGAAAAGTGCTCTGTCTGTTTAGAAGCAATTTGAATGAACATTGAGGATAGTCTTCTGACTACCTCTCACTATTTTATCAAATAGCTGCCATAGGAACAATTGAAAAATGCTTAGAAAAAAACTAAAGCTCAACTATTTTTCAACATATTTTAATCTACTCTAAGATATGGCCCTTGTTCTTCCCTTTTTCTCGTCGTATAACAAACATCCATGCGGTTGTTTGATATCCAATCTATTAAATTTTTAAAAGGAATCGAAAAAAAAACTTGTTTTAAAAAAAAATATTTCTCTTTAGCTCTAATAATTGAAACATGTTTCTATACAGTTTTAGGCATAATCCCATTAAATACTAACCTATTTAGAAACTATACTAAGTAAGAATTCACTTAAAATTACTTTTATTATCAATTATAGAGCAAAATATGCAATTTTAATAAATTCCATATAAGAACAACGTATGTCCCTTCTTTCTCAGACCGTCTTCAAATTCGAACGTTATGTTGATGTTTGTTTTTCATTTGTATTTAACTAGAGGCTAAATGTTATTCGATATGGGGTAGGATATGTTACCTCCTGCCTATTTCTTACAATTTAAGGCACAGTTCAAGATAAATTCAAATTGAGTCAGTCAAATTAATAACATTTTTTTATAAAGCCATTATTTTGTTGACGTGTTTTTCCAATTGATTCTTTATTTGCAGCAATTATTCATATTCGTATTTCTCTTAATTCAATGTGCTCTATCGTCGATCAGTTCTGAAGTGAACTGATCTCCTATCATAGATTATATATCACTTGATACAATGAAATGTAACATAACTGTAAAATGCTAAATTGTAAATGTAGATGGTACATAACGGGGAATGCTAAATGCCAACAATTTATATGAAAACAACTAGACTAGATAAATCCAAAATCAGCTCAATAAATCCGTCTAAAATATTCCTGCCACTTATCACTTATCAAAGTAGAGCCACACTTGTAGAAGCAGCTTTGGCTTTCTCCCACTAAACCCTAACGTCATCCATCAATTACTAGTTGAAAACTGTAATCGAATTGCAGCTCAATTTCACAAGCATATCGACTGGGTTGTAGCAATGTTCGACCCATTTTTCAGGCACGGACCCCACCTAAGCCTATCTGCCAGGTCCCAGCCAAGAGCACTGTCAGATATTCAGCTCGAGAGCCATTTAAGCGGTTCTGTTGTCCGCCCGAGCGAACTAAATTGAATCATCATTTTATGCACTTTAAAAATGAATAATGCCGAGTGGGATTTGGTGCGGTCTTCTGCTGTGACTGCTGGGAATGTCACAAAGTATCCAGCTCCGTAACTCTGCTGTGTCTTATCCCCATCTTCGCCGAAGCGCATTAAATTCTCGTTTGTCCTGGCACTGGCGTAACGGATCGATATGCAGGGGAGAATTCTGGTTAATGGAATATAAGTGAGACGAAATGAAAATAGCCTTTCCCCCTAGTTCAATTCACACTCGGCTAGCTGGACTATAATTTTTACTTTCAGCCAGATTTCCCATTTTCTGGTAATGCGATTTGTGTTTCTTCTATATCGGGTTTCTATTTTCGTTGCCAGCCTCGATGGAAAATTGACAAAACACAGCCAACGCAAAAAAAAAGTAAAGATAACTTTTTGTCTTGGAAAAGTCAGGCAATGCAAGGAACTGAATTGGTTTTCTGTTTCGTTTTTACTTCATGTTTGTGCTGGCCTTTTCTTCGGTCAAGCGCGTTTTGCAGACACCCGATCCCGCTGGTCCCTATAACCGAATAGCGAAAGTAGTTTCCAGCTGGTTTTTCTTCTTCGACGTAGCTTTTCTTATTTATTTGTGCCATTTGTGCAGCAGCACCTGAGCTGTTCGGGGGGAGGCGTTCGGTACAAAATGAAAAGTGCCGGGCGGAAAAACTGGAAAGCAACAGGCAATATGTAAGTCAAGGTGTCACTGATTGGAATTAAGAAAAGTAATCAACCTGATATACCCTTTCTCAAATAGAATACATATGTATCTCGAAAGTGTGATCTTAAATGCTATACACTTAAGATTAGAATGTCTTTAAGTCTTCTTAAATACACTTACTAATGACAACTTACTGTGTTAATTTCGTTTTCATTGCGCTGCATTTCCAGGTTTGTTTAGACTTGAAATAGCTATTGCTGCCACCTTTCGCACATTTTCCAAGCAATTCCCTCGCCCTCGGGTTTTTAGCTTTTGTTTAATCAGTCTCTGAGAGAGCTTTCCACATTGTTGAATCACCTGAATTGAAGCGGAGAAAACCTTTGTACCGGTTTGTGGGTCAACTACTGAAATGACCCCTTGGCCAAGGGCTCCCTTAATTTTCCTCATTGCAGGTCCTTCTTTTTACTCTGGCTTGATTCATTATAAAGTTTGCACATAAAAAAGGGCAAAACGAGATGAAAAACTAGTTACGGTAATCCGACTTCTGACTATCCTTTTTACGAAATGAAATCTACTATATATACAGTAAGAAACAATGAAGCTAGTGGCTATTTTGATTTATAATGAAGCTTACCTAAAGAAGTTACGTTTTAGTACCTTTTAAATCCACATAAATATGATGTTTTAACATGTCAATTATAAGATTAATAAAGTATGTTCAACCTTATATCCCAGAGTCCAGTGAAGAAAGGGTATAATCATCGTTGTTTAATATTTGCTTGAACATTCAGTTTAGTTACTCAACCTCTCTCTCCCGCAATACTCCATTTTTGGACCTTTGCAGTTTATTTTGAAATTTCGGACTCAGTTTTTTTTTTTTTTCCTTTTTTACCCTGTGGTTCTGTGTAATTTCCCGGCTGTCCCTTTGAAGTTGTACCCGCATCATACCGACCCGTTTTTATATGTCAAAGTATTTTACAGTATTTTTTGTGGTAAAGTTTTAATTAATTAAACGCCAATTGCAATGACCACCCCAAGCATTAAGGCAATTTATGCACTATGTTACTTACTTGTTAAAAATATATATACCTAAAGGCATACAGGAATTGTTGGGTTAAATAAAGGTATGGCATTATTTCTCTTTTTATAGACACCTTTCGGAATAATTTATATAAAGCAGGGACACTGTTCAGCTCTTGTTTCTTATTATTAATCTTCAAATTTCACTTTACTGAATTCAATTATTAAGGATATTTCGTAGGAGAAAAGATGAAACACCTTGATTTTTTTTAGGACCGTTGGAAACACCCTCCATTACGTAATCAGACGGGCTTTTTAAGGCCTCGTCTTTTAGCCTCAACTGGCAGACAAAGTTCTCACTTAAGTAATGCAGTTATGCGTCCAAATGTGTGTGTGTGCATTAAAAATGTTGTGGAAGTCGTAACTGGGGAAAAGGAGCCGAATTTTGTCGACCCCAAACGATGTCTTTCTTGCCGTTTCCCTGTCGCCGTTGCTCGTTTTCCATTTTTCCAGTCCATCTGCCAAAATAAATATGTTTTTGCCACTCGGAGAGAGGTCCTGCCACGCCCCCACAAGTGCCACTTGCCATCCGTTGGGCCGTCATCTGTGGCATGTGCAACAACTTTCAGCCGTCAGGACCATTGCTTCAGTAAATGCAGTCTCGGTCCCCTCATCCCGCCGCATAAATGCAATCAAATGTTAAAAGTATTAAGTGAAGGTAGAATCCCAAGCGTCGACAAGGAATTGAAAGGCCAAAGGCCTCAAAGACCACCTAACGTGGACATCTGCCCTGGTATTGTGCTCCAATTTCCGGCATACAATTTAAATTAAATTGCGGTTAGCCAAATTGTTCTTTGTAATTGATTTTCAAGTTGAAGTTAAAAGTGTGCATTTTTGAGAACGTCGTATGAATTTGCTTGATGTAAATTATTTATTTTAATTTAACAGAACATTTTTTTAAGAATGTATCTGTCGTCATGCTTTAAGATTTAAATATTTCTTATATGTCTAAATTGTATAGATTCTAATTACTTGATTTTTTCTCCGCTTGCAGGTCATGAACGACTGAACGAATACATATCCCACTACGAAACACTCAACTATGATCACGAGCACATCCGAGCTAGTCACAATAGAGCGCGACGATCAGTGACCAAAGATCATTATGTACATTTAAAGTTTGCATCACATGGAAGAGACTTCCATCTTAGATTAAAGCGTGATTTAAATACATTTAGCAATAAGTTAGACGTGAGTATTATTGCAATTATTATTACTTTCATTGTTAATATTATTCAATTTTGTACGTTTTCCTTTTACTTTTCCAGTTTTATGATAGCAAGGGCCCCATTGATGTCTCCACGGATCATATCTATGAGGGCGAAGTGATAGGGGATCGTAATAGTTATGTATTTGGTTCCATACACAATGGGGTATTTGAGGGTAAAATTATAACGGAACGTGATGCCTATTATGTTGAACATGCCAAACATTATTTTCCCACAAATCGCACGGCGACAACACCGACAACTCCGTCGAAATTCTCGACAACAACCTCCACCCCAAGGAGCACCATAAAAAATACACAGCCAACACGGCCTTTGGGTCCCCAACAACTCACCAGTAACAACAACAGAACTGCCTTCGATAGTAAGACAGAAAACTTTACAAAGAAAATTGCTGAATCCACAACGGCGTCACCGGACTCATCGTCGTCCTCGTCGTCAACAACAACAACATTCCCACCCACAACGGAAAATTCCCATGAGGCAAGGGAGGATAATGCCGAGGACGGACTTGATTTTCACTCCATTATCTATAAGGAGTCACATGTCGAGGACGCCTACGAAAATGTGCGCGAAGGTAAGTTGAAATAAGTCTCCCCTTCGCGTCGCAGTAACTTATTTGCCGATGCAGAAATGAAAAATTCGCCCGCACATTGTTAAATGTGATTTATTTGGCTGGCATCGTCAGAAGTTCCAAGCTTTTCATTCTATTCCCTCGCATCCAAGTCAACCTTGAAATTGTTTGATAGCATTTTGTTGCTGTTTTGACACCTGAGTTATGACAGTCGCGAGTGACTGCTAATCATTTTTGTTATGTTCATCTCCCGTGCAGCTTGTCGGGCTGTCAGCTGGCTCAAGGATGGCTGGCGGCAGAGACTGGATATGAAGGTGGCTTGGGCTCAGAAGTTGTTGAGCTTAACAACTTGTTTACCGAAGCGTTGAGCGTTGCTGTGTACGAGCTCCTGCAGTGTCAAAGTTAAAGTTGGGGTTGAATGGATGAATGAATTTAAGAACTAAGGTGTATTTATTACACTTTTTAGCTTTCTTGAAATTGAATGGTTTTTTAAACCTACTAATCTAGCTCATAGATGGTTCAGTATTAGCTCTTTCCGTTGTGTGTTTAGGGAACCTAAACCAAAGTCCACATATCGAAAGGGACATGGATTACAAAAAAACAACACACCTGTGCTACAGGAAGGTGCTATGCACCATATGGGTCCTCTAAAATTTGACCACTGAAACCAAGATAGAACGAAAACAACTGCCAGCGGCTATGGTAACTTGCCCGAATCGAAATGGCAGGAAAAACTCCCATTCTAATGGAAAAAAGGCCGCGTTTTGCAAAGGTTCATGCAAAAAGACATCCGAGCGACTTCATTTTAAAAGCAAGCCATGCATGAAGAGAATAAAAGGAATAATTCCCTCGCCGGTTCAATGGTCAATTTTGTATGCAACCCGGCAACAATGGCGCTGGCGAAGAAGGTGTGCCCGCCAGACCCGTACACTCGTACGTAATATCGCTGCAACAATGACACTGACAATGAAAAGTTGCAATTGCAAACAGAGAAAAAAGCAGCAGCAGCCAAGAGCGGATGCATCGTCGTTGTTATTGTGCAGGCGGCACCACCGACAACTATGACGACATCATCGGGTTTCAGCCCGACGGCTGATTCACACAAGAGCACAGAGAGAAAAGTTTGGCACTCACTTTATATTTTACATTAAAATGCAGTTTATATTCTATTCCTAGAGCTTCCTATATGAGTAGGATTCGAATGCAGACGGCTTTAATTTTATTCCATAGCTCAGCTTGCATATTCTGTTTGATTCGTTTTCAAATTGTGGCTTCCTGGATTTTTCTTACCGTGTACAGACAGGTTCCCACAGTCATTGGTAGACAATGGGCGACTGCCACGCCCATATAAAGTTGTCGCTGCAACTGTTTTTTTTGCAACAAAAGAAGTGGAATCTAATGCATAGCTAAACAACTGAAATGGGAGCAGCAGCGGTATGTTTTTTGGCGAACGCTTTGCTGACCAACTTTTTTCGACAATTTACCATTGTTGTTGAATGCAAAAATTGTATGCAATTTGGCATTCCCACAGCGACCCCACAAACACACACCCACACATGCCCAGAGAATCAACACCAAAACACTTGATAAAACTATGGTCATGAACAGCGTATTTAGTTGAGTTGTAGGTTTGCTTAGCGTTCGGGGGCGTGGCGAATTCCCTTTAATGAGCTTGGCACCCTTGTGTTCACTTGTCTATTAAAATAAGTTAATTTATCTTGCTGAAGTGAGTGTTGAGTGATGCTCTTAAATATATATGTATGAAATTATTTAATTTATAACAGTTTATTGTTTGAATTAAAAATAAGCTTAATTTTATGGTTGTTAGAGTTACAATTTTAATATGAGGGTTTTTAAAAGGACTCTTAGTTTTGTATATGTGCATTGCATTTAGACTCCAACTATATGATGCTTATATATATTCTTGGTCAGCCGAGTTATTTGTTACCATTAATGTCAGTGTTTTTAATTTTTTTTTTTTTTATAAATTTCTTAAAATCAGTCGAGTATATCGGAAAGCTGCTTTAAGTGCAATAGAACGCTTATTTGACATTCCTAGAAAATGTATGACATTTGAAATTAAAGAAGATTTTAATAGTGGAGTTTTTTATATTTTTACGCTTGAAATTGCTTATAAACGAATATAAAGACCGTTACTTAATAAAAACCTTTATAAGCACAAAGGAAAGAAGACTTATTTCTATTTCTATTTCTATTTATGATTTTTTTTTTCTGCTCTGGTCGGTCCACTTCCCAATTCCATACATTCTTTTCTCGGACTCCCTTTCTTTTCTCAAGTTTTTCAGCGCTTATTATCCGTTGGCTCCTGGGGAAAGAATGCAACTGTGTCGCGAGGTGTTTACGTTTCTTAACTTATCAGAAGCTGTTTCTGCCCCTTTTAGCAATCTCGCACTCCCCGCCACACTTTTAATGGCATTTTAGCAGCATATTAACTTTTGTAGTGGAAATGAGCAGTCGTCGACGACGGACCCTAGATTACATTGTTGGAGTGTACACATTCGCTCACTCACCCGAGGGTGGCAGCGACAGGGGGTGCGTTAAGTGCGTGTTAAAACCGACCAAGCGGCGCACGCACATTGCTTATCCGCCCCTACATCCCACATCCCATATCCCATCTCCCACACCACGCACCCTCCTTATTTACCCCTTCGCTCTCTGGCTCTAGCTGCTCTAGTAACGGAGCGTGAGCACAGCGACCCCTAGAAACCAGCCAAGGGGTTAACATACGCCACAACACAAGTACTCAATTACACTGGCCAGAAATCTCTTATGAAAAGGGTAGGAAACTTAGGCTCAACATTTCAAGTGCGGACTTCAATAAATATCATGTTCCTATTAGGATTATCAAGGAATTAATATGCTTACTGGAATTGAAGAAACTACAATTGATTCATTTTTACATCACGACATCTTAACTAGAAAGTAGTGAATGGCAAAAATATCGATATGTCTCGATATGAAAAGTTGCAAAATACGTGCCTTGAGTCTCACTAATTTATGATCAAATTTATGAAAAACTTTAATTAAACAGGGTGCAAGCAGAAGTAAATGTTGACAAATGAAGGCAGATGTTGCTAGAAACATGTTGAGCAGCAGAAAAATGTTGCTAAGAACATTACATTGCAACATACTTCTGTGTTTTTTCGAATTTATCGATAATATCGATTTTTATCTTTAGATGCGACATTTTGTTATTTTTTAGATTCCGATTTATAAAAAGATTTTTGTTCTATATATCGATACACACTATTCTCGTTATTTAAAATAACATTTTTCTCCGTTTTAAAATCTTTATAATTATATAATAATACTACATTTCACGGCATTCAATTTGATTTCCTCTCAGTGAATCCGAGTGCAGCCTCACTCCTGCTGTTGCCGCCTGAAAATCACAATTTACACACAATGTTGTAATATAATTTTTGCACAGCGAAACACTGGGCAACTCAAGTGGCACATTGTGTGCTGGCGTCACTGTTGCTCCTTATACAGTACTTCGCTGGATGCCCTGCACCCCCACTTCCACTCCCTTTCCATTTATTCTTTGGGACCTTGAGTGCATTGACCATGCCTGTGGGAACTTTATGCGCAGTGGCTGCAGCTGCCATAAATGCAATGTGGCTCACACTTATTTACGACTATTTGATTGCACTCGCTAACGTTATGCTAATTTATAGAACAATTCCCCTTTTCCGACCAACCTTTTTGGCCCCATTATGAACTCTGTGAATAAATGTCAATGACACGCAGAGGTTTTTAACTCATTTAACTTTGAATTGCCGAAATCTGCCATTGAAACTGGTATGAACAAATAGGTCAATAGAAGCAGAGAGCAGTTTAAACTACAAGTTATTTAATAATAAACGTGATGCTAATAGGAATTTATGCTATATCAATGCAGAAACTTAATTTGAATTTCTAATGAAAAAGGATCGATAAACTAAAATCATTAGTATTTCGTGTAAATTTTGAGTAATTCCCGCCGACGACGTGATTGATTTAAACTTTATCCAGCGATGGGCTGCCCAGCTCTTCGTCGTGCTATGAATATGTATCAGCCAACGAAGCATGAAATAAGCAGCCAAAAATACATAAATACAGGATTTACGCCGCGTTTCGATAACGATGATGACGATGCCGTCGGCAATGTTGACGCTGGCATAACATACAATAATTTCCGGTATTTGATAACAGCAACAACAGCAACAACAAGGGGAGCCGAAGCGACCCTATTCGGTATGAAGTATGGAGTTTGCAATTGTAAACAAACAATTTCATGCTACGCTGCGCAAGAAAGTTTCCCCCTCGCCGCCTGCCATTCCACTAACCATAGTTCTATTGAAAACCCCCCCTTTTATAGTGGTACAAATACACAAAAAAAGCAGCCCAAAATTGACAAGCGACAGTCAGGGCAGGCGGGATACACTTTTTTCCTTCGCTGTCCGCTATATTCCCCCGTCAGTTATTTTGATACCTTATAAACAGCTGGTTATATTGGTTTACATATTGCGTTTTCAAATGATAAACAGTTTTTCAGGCTAAATTTCAACCAAAATGTTTGTAAATGCGGAAATACAAAACAAGACTGAGACTAATCTTAGTTACTATTTAACATATTTTGCCATTGGCTGTTTAATTTTCCTTGAGATTGAGAGATCTTATTATGTGTGGAATTAATGTTGTGTTACCGAGGACTCGCTACTAATTAAACGCTGTAAAAACTTAAGTTGGAGTTAATTACGAACAATAAGAAGATTCTGTTGTATTAACTATTTTAAGCACTATTAATTAAATTGTCGCCTCAAAGGGTATTAGTTGTATAAATCGCACATTACCAGGCCATCTTAATTGGCCACACTGCCGCGGGCTGAAGAGGGTTTGAAGGGTTGGTGTACGCAGAGATATTGAAATCAAATTCAGTCACACAATGCCCTCCGCCTGCGATGGTGGTGCTCCTTCCGATGGAGTGGACTGAACTCTCGACCACGTCCCGCTGCGGTTGGATGAATCCATTTTGCATGCGTGGCGACATGTGTCAACTTCTATTAAGTTAGCGCTGGTCATTCAACTCATGGTCACAGACAGCTTGCTGGGTTGGTCAACCCTCAGCCCGCATTTTTTCTAGCTCTGTGGTCAGCAGAAATTTGTAGGCGGTGGCGGTGGAGCTTCGGCTCGTCAAGTTGGTCTGCGGAGAGCATTTGAAGAGGCATCCAGTAAATCGATAGGTATGAATTCTCTATGAAGGAAATTATTGCTAAAAAGTTTTCGTTCTATAAATTAAGAATGCAAAGACCAAAATTATAAATTAAACTAAATTAAATTATTAGTAAACATTTAATGTATTTAAAGAGGCATGCTCGTATTTCTCATAACAGCTTTCGAAAGCTGCAGATTTTCAGTAAATATTAATTTGAATATTACATATTTAATAAATCTAGAAAGATTTGAGCCAAGAAGACGATCGATATCGATTTATCGATACTGAATCAATATACATCGAGAACTTTGATTTATATTGTAGATAAATTTAAATTTTATTAATCTAACTTAAGTAGAGCATAGAACCTACACAAAAAGTAGGGATGACAGAAAATATCGAAGTATCGATATATGACGTTAAATAAATCGACGTTTAACGTTGCGTAATATATAAGATGAACTTTGAGATAAAGATAAATTGAAATTTTATCAATCAAACAAATCTTAAGTCTATAAAATACACCCAAAAAAGAATGGCAGACAATGTCGATATATCGATATTGTATTTATAAAGGCCTAGAAACTCGATATGAAAAACGATACCCTTTATACGAAATATATTAATCTGTTTCTTTTATATTCGTTACATCAAAGCAATTGGCGTGAATTCATTAAACGAGCCCGATGAAAGGCTTTAACTAATCGAACATTCTGCTATTCTAACGATAACGAGCTTCGCTTTGAGATAATCGGCTTATAATTGACCCATATTAGTTGCCGTGCTCCAACTTGGCAATGAATTGTTCACCGACCATTTCGCCTCAAATGGGAATCCGAAAATGCAAATCACCGAGCATGCAACCGCAGTCAGTCAGCTTCCTGTCTATTACATGGAAAGGGCAGCCACTGAACTGGCCAAGCTAATTACAAATCAGCTCGCCAGAAATGGGTCATCTGCATCGTTAGCTCGTCAAAACGGCTGCAGCTGAATCTCAATTCGAATCTGAATCTGGCCATCTGGCCATCTGACCGCATAATTACAATACAAGAGTCAACAAAAATCAAGTGCACACACATACGGCTGCGTGCTGAAAAAGTGCAACAACAAAAGCAATTAGAAGTGACAAATTGCAAGGGCTGTTGTAACACGGAAAAGTTAAAACTGGCAGATATACATGCAGATGTTCCTTGCTGTCCAATGGGTATTAAATTTCGGAAAACTGTTTTAATTATTCTCATATATGAGTTTCGTTATATTCGAGTCGTTCTTATCCTTTCATTAGGACATTTTGTAGAGTCTGATGGTATATTCGATACCCTAAACGTAGCCCTGCATATCAACTTATGTTTTATCGTAGAACCAAAGGAGAGCTATTTCCGCAGACAACGTTTTCCATTAGGTATTCATAACCATAAAACTCGTTTTGATTTTTAGGAAAAGAGTATCTTGCTGTCTGCTTACTAGACGCATTGGCGTCACTTCTTGTTTTTAGCTGACATGATGGAAATTTGTATTCCACTCACTTTTTTGCCAGTTGTCTGGAAATTGTTGTTTGCCAACCGCACAACAATTGCATTTGATAGAGAACCAGGTCCCCGTCCACCGCCGCAGCTATGGAAATTGCGGTTAATTGAATTCACTGAACAGGGTTCAGAGCCGGCTGCTCCTGCCGCTGACCGCCGCCCCATCTGTATTGTATATATTTCCCCCAACTGCCGAAGCCACCCCAACCGCCAGCACCATATGTGAAAATTAATTGAAGTTTTTCAGTTTTATGGGGTTCTGGAGCGCTGACCAACGCAGAACAGCGACAGTGTCAACGACAACTAAACTCTCGCATGACTAACTTTTTTCGCCTCCCCTCGACATGTATGTTATGTATGTATGTGTTACTTTTTATGGACAGCCCGAACTGTTTTTATGATCACCAGCTCAAAAAGTATGCTGTGCGCTGTGTTTATTATTCGTACGCTTTACTTTTAATTGTCATTTGTCTAAAGATTAAAGATCATGAAACGTAGATATGCAACATGCCAACTTTGTGCATTTTATGTTTTGTTTAATTTATGCGTTCGGCTTCCCTCTGTCAACTCGAAATGAGTTTTACAAATATAGTCAGCTAAAAATACACATTACAATTGTGGGTACTTTGTCAGAGGATTTGTTGATTTTACTGAATTTAATACTACAAAAATGTCTTATCTTCTTGAAGTAATCTTTATCTCCAAGTTTTATAAATTTAATGCAGAAAAATAATTTTATTAATTGTGGGATTATTTATTAAAGTTTAAAATCTTCTCCAAAATTAAATAAATCCTATTTTTATACATACATTAACAATTTACATGCTTTTCAATCATTTAATTATACTTTTATTATTTTTATTTCATTTATTTATTTATATTACAATTTGTGTTCTAGCGGCCTATTTCTTTTTATTTCGTCTTTATTTTCATTTATATAATTTGATTTCCGACACACAGATTTTTATGCGAATCCCGAAACCCGGATTTTAGAATTGCTTAACCTTTCAATATCAAGTAGAGGTTTGAAAACATCGAAGATTTCAAACATCGATGTTTGCCAACATCGAAATTTCCGATGTTTTTTTAAATAAACATCTATACATCGAACAAACTTAAAACAGAATAAACAAAAATATTTAAGGTTAATACAAGTTAAGGAACTTAGTTAATGAGATCAATGTTGCGGTTAACAAATAGTAATTTGTCCACTACTTCGCACCTTCAGTCCGATATCAGTAGCCCTGCCTTGCCGAACATGCGGTTCGCTCTCATCACCGCCACTATGAGGTTATCCGATCAATGTTCGCTACTAAATTTCATAAAAACCATCGATGTTGAACAAAAAACATCGATGTTTATATCGATGCTTGACATTATATATCGATGTAGGGTATTATTTTCCAAACATCGATACATCGATAAGACATCGATGTATCGTCAAGCCTCTAAAAAAAGCCTATTATAATTATTTTTTTAAGAGGGGAATTAACAATATTGATACAGATTCTTAATGCTATAAATATATTTAATATCCCTAATTATATTTCTTAACTCTGTGTTGGATGTACAATTCATCTCAGATTAAACAAATATGTCTTGATTAATAAATTGTCTCTAAAATTTAGACTCTAAATCCAATTTTGCCACATAAATACTGTATGGCTGCTATTGTATTCTGTTTCATAGTGTTTCCCAGAAAGCTCTTTTTGGCACCTCTTCTCGTTTCGCCTGTCTGGCTTTCCGGCACCCGACTCCTTGCGATGCACTTCGCTTAGTTTTCCTACGCGTAGCCCTTTGTTTGCTGTCTTTCCAGTGCTGTTGTCGCTGCTCAGACGGTGTGGCGTGAAAATTTAAATAAGATTTTAAAATTGAATAAATGTATGTGCAAATGAAAATGGCCATAAGCAAGGCATGTCGCGCACTAAGCCCTCGCCTCCGCCTCCATCTGACCTCTCCCACGACCCTCGGTGTTTTCAGAGCGGAGAGCGTGAAAAGATTTCGCAACATTTAAGTCGCTTTTAATGGCTTTTTTGTCTGGCTGCCCTGGTGGCATCGTCATGATTGCATGGCTCACCTGACAGCGCGACTCAACTCCGGGCCATGAAATCGTGTTGCCCCTTCAACTCGGTTTGTTTTTCAACGGCTACGTATTCTGGATGGGGTTGCAGCTTGCAACTAGATTGCACATTTGTGTTGGATGCCACTTTGATTGAATTGCCGGAATGTTACATTTCGGCGAATTGCGTTGTTATGGTCGTTGCTAATGTTCTCTCTGCTGATTCCAACATGACACAATCTGTCATCATAATCGACAGATGTACGTATGTAGTCTTGGAACAATGTGGGAATGTATCTTTCGCTACATTTTATTGAATCATCTGAAAGTCTGAAGGAAATTCTTTACCCAATATTTTTGGCAGTGCT
>JAEIIL010014479.1:0-10224 GCA_018905715.1 Drosophila lini | reverse complement strand
TATGTTATTCTGCTAACGTTTACATTTTCGTTTTTCCTTTTCCCTTCCCCCCTGTACACACATTTTTTTCACCCAGTTTTGTTTTGGATTTTTTGCAATGGAGGAGGAGTTGGGCCATTAGTTGCTTTGGCGTTCAATCTGTGGTCATAGAATTAATTATTTAAACCGAAAATCGAATGCACAAAACTAACAAATGTGCCATTACCCATCCTATGCGATTATCAGTTGTAAATTATTTAAACAGTTGCGATAATTATTTATGCAAGAACTTAACAATTGAAGGATTAAAAGTTTTAGTTTTATTAGAAGAAACTTTTGCAAGAATCTTTTTTAATAATAATAAAATCTCCTTTTTTTTTAGCCGATGAAATCCATGTGAAAAAGACCGATTTGCCTGTAATGCCACCGGCACAGATTAGCAGTGCCAACGATGAACTGGTGGCCAATGACGAGGATGACAGCAATGACTCGAATTACTCAAAGGATGCCAACGATGAGGAGCTGGACGATGAGGATGATCTAATGGGCGACGATGAGGAGGACGAAATGGTGGCCGACGAGGCGGCTGCGGCTGGTGGTAGTCCCAGTGCCGGATCTGGATCTTCGGGAGATGCCAACAGTGGCTCCTTGGATGACATAAATACGGAATACGATAGCGGCGAGGAGGGTGACAACTACGAGGAGGATGGTGGTGCCGGTTCTGAGGCTGAAACCGAGGGAGATTCATGGGATCAGAGTGGAGCACAGAAGCCACAGAAAGGTCTAGGTGGTGGTGCCTCTGCTTCCCTGGCCTCGTCATCCTCATCTTCAGCCTCGTCCCCATCATCCCCGTCTTCGGTTTCTGACAAAACACCCACCCAGAAGTCCGAACTGGTGACCAGCACCCCACAGCTCTCGGTGGCCGCTGCTGCAGCTGCCAATACCAATGGAGGATCTTCGGGATCGGGACAAGGAGCACCGCCGCCATCGACGGCACAACCCACTTCGGACCCATATTTCACCCACTTTGATCCACACTACGAGCACCAGAGCTACAAAGTAAGTCAGAAAGTAAGTGTTTACGTTGAGGGCGCAGGTTTATTTATCGATGCAACACAAAACGTATTCTAAACAAAGGAAGCCCAACAGCGCCTTGAGGAATCGCATCGCGAGAAGGTCACGCGGGTGATGAAGGACTGGTCGGATCTGGAGGAGAAGTATCAGGATATGCGTCTGGCCGATCCCAAGGCGGCCCAATCGTTCAAGCAGCGGATGACGGCCCGCTTCCAGGTCAGTCATCCATCTATCCATCCATCCATCCGTGTGACGCACTCATTCCCTCCACCATAACCCTTCACTGTCACTGTCACTGTCACTGTCTCTCTCTCTCTACCTCTACCTCTACTCTGTCTCTCTACTCTCATCACATCTCTCTCTGTCTCTCTCGCACTGAACCCCACTTCGACTCTGCCTGAAAGCACTCACCCCCCTACCCCAGCCCTATCCACCTGTATCCACCTCTGTATCTACCTGTATCTATCAGCTCTATGACTATGTAAACGCTATGTCTCTGCATCTGAATGTGTGTGTATGTCTGCGTCTGTATTGGGGGGGCTTCAACTGGCAAAGGGGGGGGTATCAAAAGATCAAACTATTGATGATTAAAATAAAATTAAATTTTTAATAAATTTACTAAACTTTCTAGTAAAATATGTCCGCTAAAAAGATATTAAAAACGAACAAAGAATCGGACTATCCGCATTAGTTTCGCTAAATACTCAAAAACGGACGTGAAAACGGACGATTAGCTGACGAGTATCGCGAATTCTTACGTTTTAAACCCGCTAAGGAGATGTCGTATAGAAATTTTAAAATCAAAAATGCTTAAAGCTATCTAAACTATCGCTGAAACCTAACTAGAAATTATTTAAATATTTTAAGTAAATTAGAAAACATTGTTTAATTTAAGATTATCTTTAAGCTATACAAAATAAGATCATAAATATGGGGTTACTCTTTGCCAAGTGAAGCTACCCTTGTAATAGGCCTCATGACTAGTATACAAGACATCTTGTAGTCTATATAAACCATATCATAATCGTTTATCATTTCCCTGTGTTGATTTTGTTACCATTTTTAAACCATTATCATGCACCCAGTATCGTAATCGTAATCGTAATCGTTAACGTACACGTTATCGTACTCGTACTCCTACTCGTAATCGTAATCGTTTCCTACTCTAACCGTAAGCGTAGCTCATTGAGTCGTCTTTTTTCCGGCATTAAGTTGTGCTCATTGTATTCGCCTGCTTTTCGTTTGCTGCCTCCACGAAGTCCAAGAAAAGCTGAGCAGTGACTCAGTAACTTTGGGCATCGTTGGGTAGTCTTTTTTTTTGTTAAATTTTTTTTTTTTTTGTGTATCCATATGTATGGCAAATGGGAGCGAAAGAGGCATCAGATTGTAATCATAACAGCAATAACAGTAACAATAACAATAACAATACCAGCTACAGTAACAGTAAGAGCAAAAAGGCTGCTCAAAGTACGGCCACAGCAAAAATACCAAAAAACAATAGATCAAAACTACTATCCATATTACTAACATCCAAAGTGCTTTGTAGTTGAACTGATTGGCATTTAAACTAACTAATAATCAATACCTATATACCAGAACCCATTACCTAAACCTATATATATCCTTAGTTATCTCTTCATTTCGAAATCCTGCAAAACCTATAACAGACCCAGGCGAATATATCCCAGCCCCTCCCCCCCGACTTTGATGTGTTTGGCTCGCATTATGGTCCTGTAAATGCTGCTTTCGTATAACCGCTGAGCTTTTGCAAATAAAACTGCAAATGGAATGAACTGCATCCATGTATATATTCCATAAAAATAACCCATTCAGATTCAGATCAAAAGTCCCAAAGTCCCCCAGAGACCCCGAGAAACCGACTAGGATCATTATAAATCCAATCAAAAAAAAACTTATGCACCGCATCAGTGGCTCGCACTCTCTCTCTCTCTCTCGCTCTGTTTCTGCCTAGCTCATGGTAGCACCATCTCTGTAGCGGCACCAAGTCCCCCATCCCATCCCCATCCCCGCGAGAAGTCCAGCTACCTCCCACGACCTACTCTCTCCCCAAACATTTCAACCACAAACATTTCACGAGATATATACGTACAAATCAAAGTAATTTTTCGAAAAAAAATTTAACCAAAAACTAAACAAACCGATAAACGAACAAAACAATTTACCGATAGACCACCGATCGACAGTTGCATATTGTTATCGATCGACGCAAATTCCCCATGCTGATAATCTTTCTCTCTTGGTGTGCAATACGTCTTTATATGGGAATGTAATTTTAGACTTCTGTTCAGGCACTCGAGGAAGAAGGCAACGCCGAGAAGCATCAGCTGGCCGCCATGCATCAGCAGCGTGTCCTTGCCCACATCAACCAGCGGAAGCGGGAGGCCATGACGTGCTATACCCAGGCCCTAACCGAGCAGCCACCGAACGTGAGTAGAGTCAGTCTTCCCCAAAAGTATCGACAAAAAGGAAAGATCCTTAAACTCAGAGAGGACTTAATTTAATTTTCTTTTCAATATTTTCGATTATTTTAGTTTTTCATTTGAATTTTAAACTGAATTTAATTTTAAATATTAAATTAACATCTTTAATTATCCTCCAGGCCCACCACGTGGAGAAATGCTTGCAGAAGCTGCTGCGCGCCTTGCACAAGGATCGTGCCCATGCCCTGGCCCATTATCGCCATCTGCTGAACTCCGGAGGACCTGGTGGCCTTGAGGCAGCCGCCTCGGAGCGACCACGCACCCTGGAGCGTCTAATTGACATTGATCGTGCTGTTAATCAGTCCATGACCATGTTAAAGCGCTACCCCGAGCTATCGGCCAAGATTGCCCAACTGATGAATGATTATATTTTGGCATTGCGCAGCAAGGACGATATTCCCGGATCATCGCTGGGCATGAGCGAGGAGGCTGAGGCCGGCATTCTGGACAAATATCGCATTGAGATCGAACGCAAGGTGGCCGAGAAGGAGCGTCTTCGTCTGGCCGAAAAGCAGCGCAAGGAGCAGCGGGCCGCTGAGCGGGAGAAACTGCGCGAGGAGAAGCTGCGAATGGAGGCCAAGAAGGTGGACGATATGCTCAAGTCGCAGGCGGCCGAGCAGCAATCATCACAGCAGCAGTCACAGCAGCCCTCGTCCACTCAGTCGCAGGCGCAGCAGCAGCAGCAGGAGAAGAGCCTGAGCAGCAAGGAGCTGGGCCTGGGCTCCGACGGTGGCCTGGTGACCGCGGCCAATCTTAACTTGGACACCACCAAGAGCGAGAAGGAGCTCTCGGACACTGAGTATGCCGAGGCCACAGTGAGGTGGGTATATCAAATATATTTTAACTAATCTTTAACTAATTTTGGGTCTTTGTTTTTGTCCAGCAGCAGCACCAAGGTGCAGACCGTCCTGCCCACGGTCGACGATGATGCTGTGCAGCGGGCGGTAGAGGATGTGGCTGCCGCCGTTGCCCACCAGGAGGCCGAGCCGCAGGTTCAGCACTTCATGACCCATGACCTGGGCCACCGCGAATCGGTATTTGAATTTTTTGAATTTGTTTTTAAATAATTATTTAGATTTTATTTTTATATATATTTTTTTTTTCTATTTTTACAGAGCTTCTCGCTGCGCCGTGAATTCGCGCAGCATGCGCACGCGGCCAAGGAGGGTCGCAATGTCTACTTTACGCTCTCCTTTGCCGGCATCGCCCTCATGGCGGCCGTCTTTGTGGGCGTGGCCGTGGCCAAGTGGCGGACATCACGCTCGCCGCATGCCCAGGGCTTCATTGAGGTCGATCAGGTGAGGATACAGAAAAGAAAGGATGTAGATCACACACACAAAATTAAATTTATAGCTTAGAATTCCCAACTTGTTATAGACTTTTTTGTGATCTATTACCCATCTATCTATCTCTTTCTTATATTCAAAATTTGTTAATATTTTTTGTGTTTTTTAACCATCTAGAATGTGACCACACACCATCCCATCGTGCAGGAGGAGAAGATCGTGCCCAATATGCAGATCAATGGGTACGAGAATCCGACCTACAAATATTTCGAGGTGAAAGAGTAAGCGGGACAGCTGCTATAACGGCGCGGCTGTGCAAGCAAGAGGCACACACATCAAAGGCAGCAGCGGCGTAAAAAAAAAATAAAAAACAAAAAACCAAACAACAATTTCAAAATGGAATCTTAAGCATAATATTAAAAAACAAAAACAAAAAACCAAATAAGCAGCAGAAAAGCGGAGGCAGAAGAGAAATGATTTTTTTTTTTCGTCAAACAAACAAAAAGGAGCGCAGTTCCAATAAGAGAGAGAATAGAGAGAAGCAGGTGACGAAGCAGAAGAAGATGCAAGGAATGGAGAATCCGAGAAAGGGGTAGGAAGAAGGCAGATAAATTCAATGAATGGTAATATATCTATATATTAAATTAAAGCAAGCAAGCAAGCAGAAAGGCAAAGAATATAAAGCAAGCAATTAAATTTAAGTATTTGAATGTTTAACAAAAATGCAGTAAAAACATCCTCTCTAGCTCGCTCTTACTCTTACTCTTACTCTCACTTTCTTACTCTCGCTCTCTCCCTCTGTCTCACTTAGCCAGTCTGTACCTTTCCCACACACACACACTTGGCACTCTGTTGTTATTGTTGGGAACGAAGAAGCAAAAAAAAAAAGAGGCAAGCAGAATAAGAAGAGAGATGCTGGGGGAGCGGGAGGAGAAAGTGAAGGTGGAGAAGAAGAATGAGAGCAGAAGCAGAAGCAAAACGCAAAACAAAAGATATTCCTAGTAAATAAAATTGTCAACACAAATACACACACACGATACATTGCATTACTCATGACTTACCCTCACCCACACACATGACTTACACATGACTCGCACATGACTTTCACATGACCCAGGACACCACATGCAGCTTCGTAGCATACTTTTGAGCGTTGCTTGCAATAAAATTAGAGCCGCGCTAAGAAAGCTGAAAGCAAGTAAAAAACACACACACAGACACTTACACTCACTGAAACACACACACAAGTGAACCTAAGAGCTACCTACGCGTACTAATCTCTATATATGAACGTGCATATATGCATATATGTATATGTATAACTCTTTCTAAACATTACATACACACACACACACACACACGCCATAAATGCAAAAGCAAAAAAGCAAAACCACAAGCCCAACAAATTATATATACACAATATATATACATATATATATATACACAATATATATTTAAAGCAAAGCAAGAAGAAATGTCCATAAATGTATTTATGTATCTATACACGAGCAAAAAAAAACACAACCCGAAAGGAAGAAAACAAAAACAAAAATAAGGGAGAAGATTTGCCAGCAGCCATTATAAAGCAAAAGCAAGAGAGAATTTCTGTAAACCGTAACGTAACGTGATGTAACGTAAACGTCAAGGTAAACGCAACGTAACGATGCTTGGCAGTCTATGAAAATTAATAAATATATAAAATCAGCTACGTAAACAGAAACAATGCAAAACGCTAAGCTAATTGCAGACAGAAACCAAAAACAAAAAACCAAAATAAATGAAAATGAAATTTTGCAAAAAACAAAAACAAAATGAAAATGAAAATGCAAATTGAGACATGAATGAGAAGAACTTTTAGAACTTTTTCTGCATATTTTGTGTGTAAGTCGATGGCAAAAAAAAAATGTTTATTCTCTTTTTTTATGTTACATGTTTCACTCAAAGGCCAGCACAAAACACGATACCCACAAACACACACACACACACACACAACACACACACACCAGAGGAGCCCTTGAGCAGTCGAAAAGCAAGAAAATGCATTTTTATTTTCACTTCCCAAGTTTTTATACCAAAAAAAAAAAAAGCTTTTGCCAGCCTTTGGCGAATTCTGATAACGGGTTACCCAAACGGAGGCGGAATCGTAACCGAGACCGGACTCCGGGGACGATGACGGAGACCGACACACACCACCTAGTAGAGTGCCCAAGATAAACCCCCATTTCGAAATGGCTAGTTTCATTTCTCAGCTCGATTGCTTGGCAAATATTTGGCCTGCTTTGTTCGAGCAGCAAGATACTGTTACTCAATCAAGCCAAATATAATCGAAAAGCTGTTCCCTCTTTCAATCAGACGACAAATGGACGCCCTTTCCGCTCGATCAAGTTTGATTCAAATTGCATTCAATCAAGGGAAAAGTCTAGAAACAAAAGTTAGCGAATGCAAATTTGTTTTAAAAATGGAATTGTGTCTGAATTAAAAAACTACCTTCCTTTTACAATGAATCAAAAGTATTTAAGTGTTTCAACTAAAATTCAATTTCAATTCAACTTATAAACAAAATTTAAAATATTTTCATAATTTCTAACAAAGAAATCAATGTTGAAAGTAAGATTGTAGCTAATACTGAGGCAGAAATTTTACATTTACAATTTTACAAAAAATTTAAATGTTATTTGAAATTTTATTTGAAATTGAAACTAAAATTGAAACTAAAATAATATCAGAGAAGCTGAAATGAAAGTTAAGATGGAACTGAAAGTAAACAAACAAAAACTATATCAAAAGCTGAATCGTTTTCTCAGCCCTTAAAAATCGATAAACGATAGAAAATTTGAGCTCAGATTGAAACTAAAACTGATATTGAAAGGTGATTGAAACAGGCGCTACAACCTGTCAATGGAGTTTGAAAATGAGGAGTTGCCTTGTGTGATTCGAATATTAAATCGGAAATTGAGATTTTTGAATGAGATTTGAGATGCGAATTGAACAATAAATGAAAATGCAACAAAGGTTCTAATTAAAACTGATATTGAAACTGTAATTGAAGTTGAAGCTTAAAGCCACTGCGATTGAAAGCCATAAATGGGAATCGAAAGAACCGAGCTAGAAACTGAGATTGAAGCAACGTTAGAAATTGAACTAAAATTGAGGAGTTTCAACTGGAACATCAAATTTGATACAAATTCAAAAAAAGACACTTGAGATTGAGGCTAAAATTGAAGCTGGATGAAACCGAATATGGGACTGAAATTCTAGTTGAAACTTTTGTTGCAATTGAAGCTAAAGGGGTAGTTGAAGATAGTTTTTCAATTACAAGTTTCGCTTCAGTTGCAAAATCGAGTGTCAATCAGGATCACAGCCTTTGAATTTGGTTTCTGAGCATCTGGATTAGTTACGATTTCAATTTTGAATTTATTTTAGATTTTTCGTTTCAAATGAAACCTTTACTTTGGGTCCAATTTTTGGCAGTGCTTTAGTCTCACTTTCTGGGCTCAGTTTGTGCTTTGATATTCTCCTTCAATTTCATTTTTTGATGTGAGTTTCAATTTAAATTTTACCATTTCAACCTCGAGACTTCAAGTTTAGAGCCCGTTTTATTGATCAATCAATATCCAGTTGATTTTTGAGCTCTATGAATATCAAAAAAGAATTTCTTATCTGTGTTTTTTTTTTTTCGGAATCCAAGAAACCGTTCTTCGAGCTCACGGCGCTCCCGCACACAGACACTGACAGACTACACACACACATTATATAATGCTAAATGTATTACGACAAACAATATATATACATCTCTATATATATACATACATATATATACACATATATATATATATATATACAAACACATATATATTTCAACAGAACAACAAACAAAAGGCGAATCAACTACACAACAAGTAAATAAGAAGAACAAAATCTAACTAGTCAAAGCTTGAATATTTTTTAATTTATTCATTAATACAACAACAAGAACAACAAGAAAGCAAAAACAAAAAATGAAAAAGTATACATATATATAAAAACAAAAACAAAAACAAGAAAAAAACAATTGATATTTACACTTAGTGAAGCAAAAAAAACAAAAACAAAACCAAAAAACAAAAAAAGCGGAAAGTAAAAGCAAAAAAAAAAAAAATACAAAAAAACAAAAAAAAAAAAAATGATGCAAATGTGTAAGAAATAAACCCCGTCCTGCATAAATAAAATTAAATAAAATAATAAAAATAAATGAAAACACAAAAGAATATCATAAAACAAAAAAGATTTACACAAAGATTTAAAAAACAAAAAAAGAAGAGAAACGAGAGAAAGCAGCAACAAGAAAATTATAATGAAAATCGCATGTGTTTTTGTCGTAGTCTCATCATTGAAACAAAGAAAAGCAAAGCAAAACAAACAAAAAACAAAACCACAACAAACAAAAAAGCAAACCAAACAAAAAAAAAAATGCAAGTAAATCGTAACGAGAGAAAAGCAGCAGCAACAATTTGTGTAATTCTTTTTGTCAAACTATGATTTTTGCATAAAAAAAACGAGGCGACGAGGGCGAGCGGAGGAGGAGAAACTCTCCTTCCTCGCGCATAAATTTAAATATTAAATGTACTCAAAGACAATTGTAATTGCAACAATAATTGTACGCTATATATACTATTATTAATGTGGAAAAGATTTCAGCAGCATTCGGCAACCAAACGATCGATCGAGAGACTCCAACCGAGCCCGACGAGGATCAAGATCCCCTTGATCACCCCGTTTATCTTGGGATCATTGTGGGTTTTGTGGGTGGAAGCTTGGGCGCGCATATATAACCACGGAGTACCACCCACTCTCTGACGGGCCAATGACAGCCGGGAAAAAAATTGTATAATGTTTCACACACACACAACAACAACAAAAACAAAAAACAAAAAACAAAAAAAATTTAAAAAAAGAAAATAAAAAACAAAAAAAAAAAAGAAAGAAAAACCCCAAACATAAAACATAAGAATGCAAAAGGAAACAAACAACAACAAAACAAAACAAAAACAATTTTCAATGTATAATCATATAATTTGATTTTGAATTTTTGTGTTCTTTTTCGAAATATTTTGCATAAATAAAATAAAATAACAGAAAAACAAAAAAAAAAACAGGATGCTATTTCAAAATGTATGAATCATCCTCAAGCCGGCGGCACGTGGAGTACGGCAGGTGGGGCAGGTCCAGATAACCTCAAGATTACTATGATTTATTTGGACAAATCGGTCATAATTCATTCCATCGATAAACCAAAACCGCAACCTAATCAATTTTCATTGCCTTTGCCGCGTTTGGATTAGCATCGATAATAATCAATAATAATTGGGCTTGGGGTTTGGATTTAGAATGGCTTTTTTTGGGGT
>JAEIIL010014461.1:0-13098 GCA_018905715.1 Drosophila lini | reverse complement strand
AACTCTATTCTTCTCTCTAAACTTTCTTAAATTCTTCTTAAGATTTCTTATTAGTTCAAGGACAATTAACTTTCCAGCTTGGTAGATTTCTCCAGTGTTCTCTAATTGGACCCCATATTACCATTAAATTCAGCTCTCCTCCGGCACTCAGTTGAAGTCCAAGTCCCAGCTGGGTATTTGATTTGCCATCCATCTTGGCAACGTATTTTTAGGCATCGATTGGGAGTTGCTTTTTGGATGGTTATCAGGATATTCGTTTGGCAAACGAATTAAGACTCGTTACGCTTTCATTGCCTGAGCTCAATTTACGAGTTGCCAGCTGTCGTGGGTATCCATTTTACCCCCCCCCCCCACTATCCATTCCAGGACTACTCAACCAGCCTTACCTATGCAGTCGTGCAATTTGAGCGGCACAAATGCCTGCTCATAGCAATTGATTTATGCCTGCGACGTGACTTCATTTCCAGGATCCTAGCTCCTGGTTGGGGTGCAGCACCTGTTGTCGTCGTCGTCGTCCTTCCTCTTATTAAATTAACAAAGTAACAACCTCACTGCTGTGTGTGTGTTTTTGTTTGTGCAGGCGTGCTTATCCTGGCAGGCCAAATCCGATGCCATAATGCATTATAACTGTATAAACAAATCGTGTGCGTGCCCCGACCTCCCACGCCTCCCTAGAAAGTACGTGCCAAAAAAACAAACACCCCCAACAAACACCCCGAGTCTGGAGTCCTGCAGGACTCCCTCGAATCTCCGGCTCGTGTGTCAATCAAGTTAAATGTTAATGAATTACTCGGCCTCGGTGCCAGGACATGCTGACAGGACCAAAGCGAATGATGCCAAGAAGTAGGACCAGTAGGTTCCTGTTCCTGTTTTGCGGTTAAGGCCTCGGATCCTTGTTGAGGTATAGGGACTTGAAGGAGCTTTAGGGCAGGGTAATAAATTATTAGAAAATGAAGGAAGCAGTCTAATAAAAATTTAAATTAAATACTTTTTAAGCTTAAAATAAATATTTAAAAATATTTAATGAAAAATATATTTAATAAAGTGAAAAATAGAGTCCTTAGAGTCTTTGTTTTTTCAGGGGTAACTAACAAGTCGAAACTAGGCAAGAAACTTTCACTGTCACTGCCACTGCCATGGTCAAGACTGAAGGACCTTTCGCCTATCTCTTGGTGAGTTTTGTTCATGCCTTCGTCCTCTTGTCCTGCCTGTCCGTTCGTCCTTTTGGCTGTCAGCGAACAGGGGCGAAATAAATCGTTGCATACTTACGTGAGCAAACAATTTGCGCTCCTGCTTCGCTTACGTGGAAATCGAGAAACGCGGTCCTTACGTGTCATTGAATTCATTACGCTGTCAGCTCGCTTTCTGGGGGCGTGTGCAGTAGATTAAACCCACAAAAAAATACAATAAAAATAACAAGAATATATATATGTATGTATATATATGTATAAGAAGAAATCAAATGAAGGCGAGCCAGCAATTTGCATGTTGAAATGAAATAATTAATTAACGCTGTCATTGCCGGAAACGTGATTTGGTTTCCCAAACAACAAAGAATGCCATATGTGAAGCGTTGCCTTTAACATCAGTCAAAAGGTCAACATGTTGACTTAATTGTACTTTTTTTTTTGCCAGCATTTGCAGGTAATTATGTAAAGCTTAAAAACTAATCAATATAATTAGGCTTTTAACATCAATCCAATTATGATGAAAATTTTAATGAATTATTGATTCCCACAAGAGCGGCAAAAAGTAGCAATTAATTAATATTAAGGCTAGCCAGTAATTTTATTTAATAGGATTTACTTTTTACAGACTTTAATTTTTGTAGAGCATAATTTTAGGTTTTTTTTGTTTTTAAAATGAAGAGGTTTTTGGCCTAAACAAGCTCTTAGAAGTTTTCCTCCATTTCCAAGGCAAAAGTGTAATTGTAGGGGGAAATTTTGCTACAAATTGTTGGCTTGATTTGTTCGGAAATTGTATTATGGTAACGAATGCGGCTTCTTCTTTTTCCCTGTTGCAACGAATGCGATTTGAGTCGATTGATTTCCACTAACGGTTCGATTGCCAAGTGCAATATGCTCGGCTTTCAGCCATTCCAAGGACTCTTCTTGCCAACAAATCGAGTTTGTTTTCTCTATTTGTTTTTTCTTGCAGAATAATGGCTGGTATTTTGTATTAAAAGGAAAACAACTAACATATATTTAATAGTTGAAAAGTACTAAAAGAGTGATAAATTATTGGGGATGTGTAAAGTGAATAATATCCAGAAGAAAAAGGTAATTGAAATAGCTTTACTTATATCTTATATTTTAAAGAAACTATAATTTAAATAATTATAATTGTTAAGTGTTTATATGTTTTCTAAGATAATCTAGGTAAAAATCTAATAATTTCTTTAAATATATATTTAAAAATATAAACTTCCTTGATTTTTTTGATGACCTATGCCCCCGGTTACCCACAAACCTTGACCTCATCTCCTGTTCGAATCCTATTACCAACTTCTGCTCTCTCTACGACTTTGCACTATTGGGAATTCGAGCTGTGCTAAAGAAATGTGCTAAAATAATGTGTTTCGTTGATAAAACTTTTCCCACTCAATGCTCTCATAACACTTCAGATTTATGGTCCATGCTATTGGAGATAGCAGCGGCTCCCTTCGGCAAGTCCTGGACAGACCAGGAGGACAGTACAGGATTCGTTAAGTGAAACCGCTGCACGGGCCAATGGCCATAAATAAATGGGGGAGTATCAGCTAGCAAATCTCATTACTCGGACAGTGGTCATCCTTCGGCTCCTTGGCGATGAGATTGTCCAGCTGGGGAAACCGAATCCGCTCCAGAAGCGGCTTATCTGTCGGTCGTCAATTGGCCCCGAGGAGTGCATGTTCAATATATACATATATCTCCGCGATAAATAATACATTGTCCTGAAAAGATTTCAATGTGGCAATTGGATCGGCTTCGGCGAGCTTTAAGTGAATTTTGCGGTTTCCAATAATGCATAAATTAATGGCCTCCATGCCGGAAAAGGGACAAGGATGCGAACACAGACAGGATACAGCCATCGTTGGAATTACTTGTCGTTGTCGCCGTCATCGAACAAAGCTGGCCAAATGTTTTCAGTTTAATGAGAATGAAGATGGAAGAATGGGTTTTTTGCTGAGTGAAAACATAAATCGAAGTTGGGATATTCTACTTAAAATTTAATAAATTAATTTAAATTAATTAAATACAATATTTTCTGTTTTTTTTTTTTTTTGATTAAAGAGATACTTTTAGGTTAAATGTGACATTTTTTGATATTTCAAATTCCGGCTTACCGAAATTTATGCAATTTTCAATGTAACATTAAGATTTTATAATTTTATATTTTTTTATATTTAATTTCCCAATTTTTCTACAATAATTAAACCTCTCTAACTCGATTTTAGGTACCCATTTCAATATTTCCTGCCTCAATCCTCTTATTTACAGCTTTCACTATCCCCAAATATTATCTCCCATTTAAGCCTTAAATTTATTTAAAAATAATTATTTTAAAGGTTGATTTACTTCGCACATTAAGCGGCCATTTACTGCATTCTTAATGACAATTTAAATTAATTAAAGCCTGGACAATAGCTGCGGGCCGAAATGGCATCAGTTATTTGCACAGACAATGCAAAAATTACAGGGCTTAAATTTCCAGCCAAACTTAATGGCCGAGTTAAATTCCATAAATGTTTTACAAGTGAAACAGCAAATAATTGGCAGCACGCCAAACGAAAGCAAGTGGAAAATGGGAAAAATAAAAGAATAGTTCAGAGACAATGGTGGAAAATTTTAAGGAAACTATAAGTCCGTTTTTGGAACTTTTATGCAAGGACGCGCCTTCATAAGTAATTATAATTGGAATTGGAATCTTTGGCAAATATTCTAATTATCAAAAAATCATTAAAAGAAAAAGAGAAAAGCGGAAAAAAACACTTGCTTGAAATAGTTTCTGGCCCAAAGCAGTTGTAAGATGAGCTCAAGTTTTGCCAACTCCAGCCAGCAGGAATATTATTATTTCCTTTTTTTTTTTTATTTTTCCTGTTCTCTTATCTCAGTTACCAACTATTTTTGGGCTCCCTCTCGCCTGTGGCCTGCAAAGTAGCCATGCGGGCGTTGCTTTTCCTAACCAGCGCAAATATTTTAACCTACATACAGGGACAAAAAACCGGGCTAACAGATACAGGCCAGGCCAGCGAGGATTCCCGGGGTTGGCCAAGTAAATAAATGTTCTCGAGATAAACTGGCGCTTTGTGTGTCGTTTTTCGGTTGCTGCTGCTTCCACTTAAAGTCAGTTCATCCTTAAAGCGTTTTGAATATATTTTTTCGCACTTTGCATGCAAACGTTAAACAAATTTTGTTTTTTTTTTGCAGCCCAAGTCCGGCACAATATGGCAAACTCCGTGGTCCCCCCGTTTATATGTCCGTACGTGACTTTGGCACGCGTCGCTTTCCGTCTGCCGACGCCAAGCCACGGTCATTTTCCATTGTTGGTCATTAATTTGAAGGCAAGTGTGTTTGGGGTTTAACTAGCGGACGCGCGCCTTTCGTCACCAAAACCGCACACGTACAGCCCTTTTGGCCTGGACAGGGTGTCCTTATGGGTTATTGGGGGTTGAGGGTGGGGAAATTTTAACTTATTTCGCTGAGAAAATAAATTAACAGATTTTAAGAAGATTTTTTAAGCTGTGGAGAATTGGTAAATATAGAAAAATATAAAAATGTTTAATAAATCAAATTATATATTGATAAGATAATAGATAGATAAATATATTGTTTCTGTCACTCTTTCTGTCATTCCCAAAGGTAACCTTATTAAAAAATCCTTAAACTAAATGTTCCCATAGCAAAATCTATCCCAGAACCCACGAATCTATACCTTTTTCTAATTTTTAACTTAATTTAAAGTAAATGTAAATTTCAAGCTTACTTCTTAATATTATCCTGGCATTATGGGACTTTTATTGCTTTTAGTCCCCTATAACTTATATATTTTTAAGATTCCCAGGAAGTCAACTAAAACCGAAAATCCTCTACCATTTCCCCTCCTAAAATGCGAGTTTGTATAAATCATCTAAATGGAGATGGAGACAGGGACTGTCGGGTTCACCCTGTATGTGCATATGCTGCGACCACTTTGTCATCCGACTCACGTACGCGGCTCACGTATGCCGCCCCGAAAAGGATTGTCCACGCTTTCGGTCAAGTTTGGACCCAGCCAGGTCCTTGGTTCTTGGTCCTTGGTCCTTGGCCATCAGCTCGATTAGATGTTGTGGCCTGGCTCCGCCCTTGCGGTCATGTTTTGTGGATTCAACCTAGCTGACCGTCTGGTTCGGTTTTGGTCTGCCTTCGAGCTTTAAGGGGGGAAGAGGATATGCTAGGATATGCTGGCAGGATATGGTGGCGAGGTGTCGGGTGAGCCAGCCAGCGTTAAAAAATGTTTTAGCAGCGCATTTTTTGAGGTTAACAGCGTGCACGTGCTGGGGTGTAGACTTGGCCAAAAAGGTGGCGACAATGGCTGACGCTGAGTGGCGAAAGGACGAAGGACACCGAAAAAGAGATTTATCTAGACTCGCCTCCGTACGTGATGGCAGCAATCGTGTCAACTACTACTACTGTCCGACTGCCATGAATTATGACGAATATGTTCGAGGATACCATCCAACCACACCACAGCGAAGGATCTCTTGTAAATCTCAGTTAAATCTGAGGCGTGTCTGGGTGTGTGTGCTCCTAAGAAAGACAAATAAACTGCAATCGTTGGGGCATAAATCCTAATTCAAGTTTGATTATCTGCTTGAAGGGAGAAACAGAAAGAGAGAGAGAGTGGCTTTAAGGCAAGTGCTGCTGTTGCAGCTGGTGTGGTTCTGGTTTGGTTCTGGCTCTTGCTTCTGGTCCCAAACAAAGGCTTAGAGCCTGGCTAGAAAGGATAGGAAGGAGGCCCTATTGGTGGCCCCAAATTCAAATTCAAATCCCAGAACTGGGAGCCTAGGTATCCCCAAGTCCCAATTCCCAGGCGAGCATTAACGAATGTTGCCTTTTGAAGGCAGAGAGAGAAAAATGTTCTGGAAATGTACACGGAAAAGGGAAATTAATAATAGAAAATATTAAAAAATTTAATAAAGTTATTAAGAATAAAAGTTACAGGATCTTTAAACCATAAATAGAAAAGAAAAAGTATGTTAATAAGTAGAAAAATGTTAAAAGTGACTTGAAAAAATATTTACAAAATTTATTTAATGTCTGAATATTTGTATAAGTTATAAATATATAGGAAGAGGTTCATAAATGGGTAGAAAAAGTTAAAATTAAATTTAAAAATTAATCTTTAAATATATAAAACCCAAAAATAAACCTTAAACTTCCTGCTTTAGCCTCCTAATATATTTTATAATCCCTTAAATTAAACCCTTCAATTTTCCCCCAGTGTTAACCACTTCGATTCATCCCCAAAACCCTTTCAATACCCCCAAAAGTCAAGCCAAGGCGATGGCTAAACCTAGGACATTAAATCCGTGCAGCCATTAACATTTACGATTCGCATCCGGGGGGTTCAACCACTCACTCACCCGCATGTGGCAGATGTTTGCCTCCGTTTGGGGGATTGGATGAGGTGCCCAAGGAAGCCGGTTTAATGGGCGACAGCCACTGTCCGGGTGGCTACATATACAGAGATGTGTCGAGTGGATGCAATTCGGAGAAACGAAAATACCAACATGTGGCTGCAAGGACGACCAGGTTGCCCTCTCAATTTGTTTGCAGTTTATCTTGGACTTGGACCTGGACCTGCACCGGGGTGTGCCAGCGTGTGTGCGTGTGATCAGTGAACCGGAAACTGGCCAAAGATTTGCATCGAGCCTCGAAGTGAACCCATGGCCTAAAGTTTTGCATTTTAATAGCCTCTTAACAGACAACCATTTGCATTGGGTTTTGTTTACGTTTTCCCCCAAGAGCAAGGGCACGGCACGGGCAAGGGGTTCCTTTGGGGGTTGCGGCTTTCCATTTCCCCACAGAGATTTGCATGGCTATTGCGATTGCGTTGCGATGCGATTTTCAACTTGGCCAATTTTCGGTCCAGTAGCAGGCAATTAAATGCGTTCCAAGTTGCTCGATGAATGCAAATTCATTGCCGCCCCTCACCGAAAGCGTTGCTTAAGCTGGAAATTCTTGGTTTAGGCCCAATAGCAATTGGGCTAATTGTTTCTGGCCATTAGACGATTATGTGGAAAATGTGCCAGAGTTCAGGTAGAAGATAAAGTTGAATCCTTGCCAACTTTTGGCAGACAGTTTGGTAATCAATCGCACTCAATGGACAGAGATTTAGCAAAGGATTGGGCAGGTGTTTGCTTAAAAGTGCAGACTGGAAGATAATCCTTTAAAAATCTTACTGAAAAAAAGTGAAAAATTGAAATGTATTTCATGGCAGCTTAAAGTTTAAAGAAAGTATTGGTAATTAATTTATTTTCTCTTGCATTTCTTTTTCAATAATCCATTTAGAAATCAATAGACTTTTAAATGAATTTGATTGAGCTCCCAGTTTATCTCTATGATATCTTTTAACTCTTTTGGCCTGGTTCTCTCTCTATTTGGTTAAATTTTAATGATTCAGCCATTTGGCTTGATGTGTGGCCATCAGCATCACGAGGAGTACCATCATCATCATCATCATCAGGGGCACAATGCCAGCGCCAAGTCACGTTCTCGCTTGGCTTCTCTCAGCTTTCTCCGCATTCTCCGCTTTCCTTTTGCTTTCTCTTCTTTCCTCCTTTTTTTGTTGTACACTGGAAAAGCGAGGGCTTTTTGTTTCGCGGGAGAATCCGTGACGTGACGAGTTGCCACGCTAATGCACGCCCTGCAAAGTATGCAATAAATTTGACGCATGTGTCTGTGTGCGGGCACCTGGTTGCCTGTGTGTGTGTGAGTGTTTTGTGGAGAGAAGAGAACAAAGATAGGACGATCTCCTGTCAGCTCAGCCATAAACATTAACAGCTTTCACTTACTTGCTGCACTTGGAAAATTAACCCTAGTTTTTAGTAAAAGAAAAACTGAAGAATTTTTAAAAGTCATTTAAATAACAATTTAAAAATATATTTTTTATAAATTTAGAAATCTAAAAAAATGTTTAATTGATTTGTTTCTAAATTAATAATTAGATTGTTTCAATATTCACCCAATTTTTAAATTATTTATAAGAGTTTTTCAACAGAAACTATGTAAATATTTTATAGAAAGGTAAAGGGATGGGTTTTTAAGAAATATTTATTTAATCAAGAATTTTTTTAAAAATATTTTCTTAATTACATAAATATTTAAAATAAAACCAGGTAAATGTTTTCTTTAAAATCGTAAAATGAAGCATATTTTTCCATAAAAATTTATGTTAAAAATCAACTTTAGCTTAAAACACTTTTCTTTTTATTGTTTTTCTTTAAAAAAATGTATTAAAAATGTATTTATATTTTTTTAAATTTTTTTTTGTAAGAAAAACTTTACAAAGAAAAGTATTTTAAGCATTTTCCAAGTGTTGAAGTCTCTCCTGCACTCCACACAAAGGCAAATACGAGCATCTAGGCTATAGCTATGGGGGCTGCATGCGATTTTTCATGCGACCCGCGGTGGCACTTGAGGCCTGCGACAAACTGTTTGCTTAATAAGTTCCTGCCGCACACTTTCTGTTTGTTCCCACGCTTCAAGCATCAGACATCCGAGCAACTAGCTACCAGCTACCAGCTCTCGGCACCCGGCTCCTAGCTCCTGGCTCCCTGCTCCCTGCTCCCTACTCTTAGCTCCCAGCTTCCTGCTCCTGGCTATTGCAACCACATGAAAGCCTCTGGGCGGCAAGCAAACAATGAGGCAGCCACCAGCCGCCGGCAGTCAGGGGTCAGAGTTTGCAGCTCTTCTGCGGTCACTGGTCCACTCCTTGGGCATGCCCGGCACGTCTCGATTCGTTTAAAAGTTGAACCCAGCACCGGCAATGGGGGTAAAAATCAAATTCAATTAGTCCGAGGCGCCGCATGTGCGAAGGTAGCGGAAAAAAATGGTTTTCAATTCGAGTCCAGGGCGTCAGGTAATTCACTTTTCCCATGACTAAGCTGGGGAGAGGCTTGAGGAAAGGGGGTTTTAAAAGGAGTCTATCCGGGCAGTCACTTAATTTGTAAATATGGAAAAATTGCCTGTTCTTAAAGCAAAATAAAGTCTCTCTTGGTCTGTGCAATTTTCTGCCTAAGTGGTTTTTAGTCACAAATTTAATTAATCGAACCAACTAGCTTAGGCTTTTTAAATCTCCACTTTTCTTTTACAAATCTCCGCTAGATATGTATATATGCATATATTTTTTCGATTTATGCAAAACATATTCCTGGCAATCAACTTTTAGCCATTAAGCTCATGAAAATTTGCATATATGTCGGCAAAAGTGGAGAGGTATCTCCTGGAATTCAATAAATATGAAACTCATTCATCACTGTCAGCTTAAGCTGCACATCGGGTCTGGATCGGCCTTTAATGCCGCCTTAAACGCATCGCTTAAAGCCTCGGAAAATGTCAAATGTTTGGAAGTGATGGTGAGAATGTGTGTATTGCCGTGTGTTGTGTGTGTGATGTTCTGTGTACTGTTTGTTGTGTACTGTGCTAATGAAATTGGGTCCACAGACATACACTTTCGAAATAGCCAACAGTGCTGACAGTTTGTAATATTTATAAAAAGAATTTTGTGTTTAATTATAAGGGATTTATTCTTAATGCTAAAAAACGTTTACTATAAATCAGATATTATTATTCATTGTCTATAAATCCTATTAATAATATTTAAAAATCCTTTTTTCTACCATTTCCCCCATAGACATCACAGTCTCGGTCCCATCACCCTTCCCACCAACATTGCGTATACGCACTGATGGCCCTTGCTAAGTGTGTGTCATCTACTTATCGATGCTGTCAATGAATTTCGTAGGCGTTCTAGGCGAGTGTGCTTTAAATGAAATTTTTCCCTCGGCCGTTCATAGCTCAAAATTCAAATTTTTCAGAAGCAATTACGCAGGAGGCTTTGATGTGGCTGCTTAGATGCTTTGAACTCCATTCCGCAAGCAAATAAAAAATAAAAGAAAAAAAATTGAAGCGAAATAACAAAGCCGGAATGTCTAGAATGCAGGCGAATCCTTAAAGCTATTTAAATTTTGTATATATACAAAATATATACAGATACCACATTGCCCCGAAGGCAGCAAACAGTGGCGACGACAAGGAGCCGCCACCCTTTTTAAGCGCCTTTATGGCTAATTAAATGAAATTGAACAGGTCCGCGCTTAATTGCCAGAGCAAGCAGGTGTATTAAAAATTAATAAAAATGCAAAAAAAAGAGAGAGAGTGCGGCAGTGTTTTTTTTTATTGACTTTTCGCTTTTAATTAACTTTGGCGAAAAGGGATTTTATGGCAGAGCTTAGAGGCAGAGGACATCAGGGCTTTTAAAGCGATGAAATTTTAAATTTCTCTATTTGTTTGGCCGCACCACATGGCGTATGATTAATGCCATGCTCTCTCTCTGTGAACATTTCATTAAATAAATTGTAATTTATCAAAAGCAGCGAGAGACGTCGAGCCAAAGCAAATCAAATAAATTACAGACAAGTTGAAAAACTTTGACCATTAAATGCCCTAAACCAAATACGGCCAATGACGAGGACTTGTTGTTGTTTTTTGGCTGCTGTTTTTTTATATATTTTTCTTGTGTTTTTATTTGCCCAGCATTTCATTGCAATTGATTTTTGGTGTCAGCTGCACGCTCACCCGGAGACAGACATGTCCAAGCTAAAGCCTGGCTCCCCCTCCCAGACTCTCCCTTCCCTTGACTTTCCCGACAAATGCTGTGGTTGCGGCTTAAGTTTGTCGGCAAATTGAAAACTTTGTTGGTTAACTTGCCTGCGGAAATGAAGGAGAAGGAGCGTGGAGCATGGTGGCCCTGCCAAAAACCCGGGCCCATCAATAGCACATTCCTTCGTCGTCATTCCCCCAACCATTCCTACAAATAAACAGCCCGATGAACAAGCCGCCGAAACCAGAAGGCCTGGGTTCGCCAGTTGTGGCTGATTTTCTGGCTGTTCTGCTGATTGCATTAACCAAGCGAGTTGGGTTTTGGACAAAATAAAGAATCAGAGGGAAATCTGTATGGGAATTGAGAGGGAAAATAGTCTGATGTTCTCTCTTTAGAATAATTATATTAAATATTATCACTTTTGAATTAGATTTCAAAGGTATCTGATTATAATTTGTTATAAAATTAGTTTAGTCGGGAAATTGACTATAGATATCCATTGCTAATAATTCTTCTTAATATTAAACTAATAATTCTAACTTAATAATAGGTACTTAGAAGAGTATCTCCAAACTATATTTTCACTGTTTGCCAGACATTTCTAGACCCTTTCTCCCTACTAAAAATAACTACCTCTTAGGTGAAACAAGCAATATGCTTTTAATATAAATAAATAAACAGACGGCTGAGCCAAAATCAAGCCCAACCGAAACTTGGAACTCAATCTGTTAATGGAAAATACTTAACTAGAAACTTGAAAGGTAAGGAAATCCGCTTATTGAACTCAAAAACTTAAGCGACAGGCAGAGCTGCAAAAGGACGGCTGTCGATGCACCTGGGCCATCGTTATGATCTCCTCCTCCAGCTGGACATCCGTGCTAGAGAAGGGCGAGGCACCGGTAATCTGATTGTAGCACGACTGCAAAGCTCGAATGGAGGCCACATGCTCGCGCCAGGTGTGCCAGTAGTGCTGCTTGTAACGATGTCCTCCGAACTCAAAGATCATGGGCTGCTCCCTGGTCAACACACACTGACCCGATGACTGGATGGCATTGACATTCATTAGATACCGATTGCCTTTGCGGTAAAAGTGAAAGCGTAGAAACTGCAGCGGCAAAATGCAGGACAGCTCAAAGGACTCGATCTCATAGTCCAAACTCTTGGGCACGAGCCACGACCACTTTGAGGAGGCCTTTCCAAATTTGTCACAACCAAACAGCAGATGATTGCAGGTAAGACCCATTTGAAACTGGCGCAGACCAATGCCATCGCAATCCACCAAGACATTGGGATTCTCCACCAGCAGCGGCTCGTAGATCTCCTCGTACTCGGTCATCAGGACTTTCTGCAGACGAAACATCTTGGCAACGAGTTTGGCTATAATTTAATTGAAATGTCAATCAAAGTTTTGCTTGTCTATTTTGTTTGTTTTGTGAGAGAGAGAGAACGACGGACTTGTCACTGGCTTCTGTCGCCTGACAACTTATCGAAAACTATCCGGCCAAGTCGATTAGATCAGAGTCGGGGAGCTTAGTTGTAGTCCCAGCTATATAGTCAGTCATTTGGCGAATGCAAATCACTGACCATTCGCTGTCATTCCAACTTCAAGTTGCGAGTCTCAATTTGAATTTAAATTGGTATTTGCCCGTTAGCAACTGGGGGGCAGCGAGGCATTAGAAGCGTTGATGAGCATAACGATGAGTTTTACTTGGCTTTTCCACTTAACTTAAAAGATTAAATATTTAAAAATTAAAAAATAAAAGGGTTTATGTAGTCTTTTAATTTATTTTAATAAAGGTTAAATAAATGTGCATAATTGAGGTATATTTTCCAATGAATGTGTGAATTCCTGATAACGAAAAATTAAATAAATATACAAATATCATTTATATTTCCCAGGAAACTGTGTAAATTCCTGGTAATGAAAATTCATTGATTTTATTATGAATTTTAAACATTTTCCCTTTAATTTTTGAAGTGCCAGCTCGTAATCCTCATCATAGTTTCACCTGAATTTCGAATTATGAGTATTTCTAGGAATTTTATACTTCCGTGTTTCTCTAGTAAAATATATTTACATTTTCCTGTTAAAGACAATTAATTTTAAAATTTATTGGATAAACTTAAATGGATTCTGGGAACTTCTGGTTTTTGGAATAATATTTGGTTTAAAACCGCAAAGTTTTGTGTCTTGTTTTCAATGTTATTTAATATTTATTATACATTTAATTTATTGAGTAAATTATACGCACT
>JAEIIL010014460.1:0-12012 GCA_018905715.1 Drosophila lini | reverse complement strand
GATATTTTAACACGGCGAAGTAATGTCAACATTCATTATTTTCACCTATACTTATTATATTTACAGCTTTAAATTGTTCTCTACATTTTCCTATCGATTCTATGGCAACTAAATATATGCAAACGATTTAAATAAAATTAAAACCGAAAAAAATATGTTTTAAACAGTATAGTTATAATTTGTCGCGATCATTTCATGGCAGCTATATCTAATACCCTGCAAGAGTATAATAATCCATTATCCCATCCCCGACTGAATAATCTTAGCTTTTAATAGTAGCTAGTAGCATTTGTCAATTTTAGATGCCGGCATTGATAACGCCCCGTAGTGGCTTCGAACTCACATTACGGTTCTGTTCTATTCTATATTTTTATTTAGTCAAGGTGGCAATAAACGGTATAGACTTTTACACAAATATTTCAACATTTATATTGGGGTCATTCGCATTTCCTAATCACAGTAGAAAGAGGGTTCGCTTGTGGTTCTTCCTGGTTGGATGGCAAATGAAGCCCCAAGTCGGGCCTAGTGACCAACTACCAAACTGCAGTGATAACTCATTGGAGGCGAGAGATAACCCCGACGCCACCGACGTCTAACACTGTTTTGGAGCGTACAGAGATTATCGTAACTACGCGCGACTCTATGCCCATTCCCCGTGCTCTCTACGCCTGGGATTTCTGCGCCGAATTCGGATCTGAGTCCGAATCCGAGCACTTACACTGGGCGCTCCAGATCGGGCAAGATCTGTGTGCTATATAGCCCATGGAGAAGCACAAAGAAGACATTAAGAGGAACAGCGTTCGGCGAGAGAGATCGTAAAGCGAACCACATAGTACGGATGCAGATACAGCTACAGCTACAGCCACGGATACATACACTTATTTTGGATTACAAATAGAATACGATCGTTGCCAGCGTGTGTGTGTGTGATATATGTACTAAAAATTAAAAATAACGGTGGGGCCGTGAGTAAAAGTTGTACGTACGGGCCCCAGCAACGCCAGCAAGTCCAATTCCCTGATCCCGTCGAACGTTTTTGGGAACCACCAGATACCAGGGCACTTACCATGCGATCGTTGATCGTCAATCGCTGGTTTCTCCACACACGTGAGTCAGGCTAGGCTCAACACACTTTTGGGAATCGGGATCATAAGGTTAAAACCACGCCGAGCCTGAACAGAGTCATCGATTTTGCCTAGAAACGCGCACGCACTCGCGCGGATGGCATTGCATATATCTGCATCTGCTTATAAACACACGATGCATACTCAAACTAGTCGAAATACTTTGGATACTAAGTTGAACTAAGCAACAAATGTAGCCCTTATATAGTTAATTCTTCTACACTCGTATGCTTGATTAATATGTAAATTAAGGTCATTGATAGACCTTTTATAACCTTTATGAGGAAAAAGAACGTTTAGGAAGTACATAAGTTGCTTCTTTGAAAACTATTAAATGAAAGGTACTATAATCCACGATTTATACATACATTGCATATTCCTGAATGGTTTAGATGCCAATTCTACAGAATGGAATTGTATACATATATGTATCGTGGTAAAGATTGTTGGTATAGGTTAAGTACTAATCTTCAGGATCGAAGCCAGACTACAAAAATCATCCATTTAGTGTTATAAACTAGAGAATTTTTTGTACTTTCTGTTCTTATAATACCCCAAAACTTAACGGATAGAGGAGAGGATATAAGATCCTTAAAGGTCTTAAAAGTAAGCTTTAAAAGCGTATAACGTGAAACCTGCACATAATCTTCAAGATTGATTAATGTAAGTGCATTTTCTCATATCCAAAACAGACCAAAATGTCACTTGAAGAACAGATACAAAGATACAAGTCCTAACAGATGTTCCTGATGTCCCAATGTCCTTTTGCTAGATGCAGTTGCGTCGCCACGGAGATCATCAACCCAAGCGCTACAGTCAAAAGCCGACGCAAAAGGCAACCCGAAGCCAGGCCACTTGGGGTGCCAACAGCATACTCGCATCTATTTTTAGGCTACGATTTTTGCCTTTCCACTTGGCCCTTCGTAGAGCATCATCCATCCCATAGGCGGCGATACTCCGTCTCTGCCGCACGCACACACACCCTGCAGGCGAGAGGGAAAGAGAGAGAGCGCAGGGTGGGAGGGCCTGTGTATGGATGCGCGGTTCCTGGAGTCGGGAATCGGAGTAACTGCTTCCCTCCTTGGATTTTTGGTTGGATTGTTGGGAATCTTGCTAGCTGCTGCTGCTCCGACGTTCTGCCGCTGCTGCTGTGCTGCCATAGACGTAGCCCCGTAGTAGCTGTAGCCATCGTCCGTAGTCGCGTTCTCTGCCCGATTCTATAAGTAGACATACATATGTATTTATGTATATTTATATACACGCACACACGTGCGCCCAGCTGTGTATGCGCCACACATGTGCACCGGCGGCGAGAGAAGACATAGCCAGCGCCACTCTCCGTCGCAATCTACCAAGTTAGAGCAGCGCCGTTCCGACGTTCTCCGTTCTCCGTCCTCCGAGTTCCCACTACGAGGAGGAGCAAAGCAGAGCAATCGTCCGCCTAACGATCGTAGCAGTAGCGTCCGTGTGTGTGTGTGTGGCCTGTGTGAGTGTACGAGTGCCCTGCTGCCATATGTGTGAGTGTGTGTGTGTGTGCCGACTGCCGTTAGTATCGGCAACGGGATCGCTACGAAAAGTTCAGTTTCAGTTTCGTTGTTGTTTCGTTTGGTTTGGTTAGTTTTAGTTGGTTAGTTGGGGTCTCAGGACGGCGGAAGACGGAGAACGGTAAACTTTGTCCAGTGAGAGTGCGCGCCTTTTTTTCTCTCAGTGCGCGAGTGAGTTGAAAAGTGAGGGGGGGAAGAGATAGAGAGTGAGAGAGCCGTGAGTCGCGTGACCTAAAGCGCGTGAATGGCGTTCAAAGGAAGATCCGGCGGAGGCAGGGTCTTGCACCAACAAAAGCTTCTGACTTCGTCAAAAGTAACTGTAAACTGTTAATGCACGATCAGAACGGTACAAAACGGACCCTCGTGTGTGTGTTGGCGCGGACACATGTGCATTTGATGCCGTGATTTGTTTTATTTCTATTTGTGTTCTGCTTTTCGTTCCTTTTTCCCCTCGCTTATGTGTTTTTTTGTTTTTATTTATTTATTATTTTTTTTTTTTTTTTGTACTTTAGTGTGTTTTCGCCGACGTCGCCGTAGTCGTAGCCGTAGCCGATGAGCCGCCGTCGGAGGCTAAAAGGTTAACTTCTAAATATTAATAGTCGTCGGTTGGTCGGTTGTCAACAACAAAATGCGAGTAACGCCAGCCGGACAATAACAATAGCAACAAAGAAAGAGTACAAAAATCGCGTTCATTCGTGTATTCCGTTTTCGTTGTTTCTCATACCCCATTTCGGTTTTTTGTGCTTTACTAAATCGTTTTTGTTTTCCTTGTTTTTTTTTTTTTTTTGTTTTCTTCAGTGTCATAGACCACTGTAATATGTGTGATTTGGAAAATAAAAACAATTAAAAAGTGTAAATTCCAAAAAAGGCACACACACACACATGTACAGTTAAAGTTACTCCGGAGCTTCTTGAGCCGGTAGCCGGTGTACAAGTGTTACGTTACGTTCACACTATACACTTTTTGAAATGCAACAGCCAGACAGCCGCATTGGCATTAGTGAGAACACTACGAAACCGCGGAGCAGCTGCATCAGCACCGGCATCCACAGGAGACGCCGCTATTAGAAGGAATCCATAGCAGAGAGCACGTACAGAAGGGCAGGCGCAGCAAAGGGAAGAGAGATCTCATCGTTACGCTTTCTCAGCAGAAACACAACAGAAGAGGAGGACGTGGAGGAGGAGAGAGCGCCGAGGAGCGGAGGAGAACGAGGCACCAAGAAGCCGCTGACTACAACAGATTCCCCAAATGGTAAGCAAAGAGCGCACGGAGATCAGCTTCCAGGGAGATGCTGCGATAGACCGGGAGTAACAGAGAGATGGCGAGATTCAGAGATTCACAAACGCTGGGAGAAAGAGAGAGTGATCGCTAGTCACTCGGAAGTCAGATCAGATCAGATCGGATCGGATCGGTATGTTAATGTTAGAGCCCATTTCACGGATGATCTGCAGCAGTGCAGTAATGATGCGACACTCCGCGATCGCGATCCCAACTAGCTCGTCAGTTAGTCATCGCGCCAATCTTTCGCAGAAATTGCCAAGGCATGAATGAGTTTGCTGGCCGAAATAATAATAGAACAGCCCATTCATGAAACAGGGTAATATATGCATATGTAGCTATTTTCAAAGCTTTGAGGAGGCATCACATCACCAATTCCACAGAGATCAGTTATCAATAAACATCTACAGAGTTGGGTTTCTAAACAAAATACAAACCTGAAGGGAATCACAATACCCTATATTTTCTTGAACAGTCATACAAAGTAAACAATTAATAGATCTGGAGAAATCGTATATGGCTTGGATAGTTTGAAACTTCCTCTTAAAGTTTTAATTTTTTATTAATGTTCTTTCTTTTAATTTAAAGTATTTCCTAATAGTTTGAATATATATTTTTTTATAGTTTTTTTTTTATATATGGTTTTCATAAAATCATAAAATGTTATTATCCTGAAAAATCACAAAACCCATAATTAATGCCACAAACACTTGATTCAAAGAGTTCTGATCAAAAGATCGTTGTTTTCAAATTTGATATTAAGATCAAAGTCAACCGAAAGTTAAGGAAAGAGGCAGAGAGAACAGCATCATCTGCATATACAATTTAAAAAATATGATTCAAGCATTATCTACTGATCACTCTGATTGTCTCTCTACACAGGAGACGAAGAATCAGCCGCCGGTGACGAGCAGTTACCATCACCAGCGGGCGCCGCGTACTCCGGAGTCCTACTTCAATGTGCCGGAATCGGTGGCCCTGCTGAATATTGTCAAGTCGGAGCGCATTCAGAGCGCCTTCCAGTCCAACCGGAAGAACCATGCCAGCGTCTGGGAAATGGTCGCCGAGGTGCTTAATCGTTTCAGCGCGCGAAAGCGGACCGCCAAGCAGTGTTGCAATCGCTACGAGAACCTCAAGAAGATCTACACGCAACTGAAGAAAAATCCGGAGCGCCATGTCCGTCGCAACTGGCCGTATATGTTCCTGTTCAAGGAGATCGAAGAGCAGCGTGGCGAGTGCTGGGGCTCCAACGGCAAGCGCATAGCGCTTATCTCCAAGAACCACAACGAACTCTCCTACTACCAGCGACGGCGACAGGCGGCCGAGCTTAGTGTCCTGCTCAACAAGGACAACCTCACGCCGCATCAGCATAGCCTCCTGCAAAGCCTCAGTCAGAGCCACACGCACCCCCATTCGCATGCCCACTCCACGGACTCCTCGCAGAGCGGGAGCAAGGTGGAGCGCTTCCTGCCCAATCACTTTGTGGAAACGCAGCTAAACGATGTACCCTGCCCTAGTGGCAGCACGGCCAATGGTGGCGTCGGTGGCATGCCTGGCGGCGTCTACGATGAGAATCCCCTCCAGCTGCAGGTAGCTGCCGCGGCTGCAGCAGCCGCCGTTGCCGTGGCCGCCCAGAAGCGGCATGAGCTCCAAATGGGTCAGAATGCCGGTGGTGCTCAGATGGCGACTGAGGAGGATGATGAGGACGAGCCCCAGAGGGCTGCATTTAAGGATCACCTTCACGGCCACAATCATAGTCACAGTCATGGTCATGGGTTGGGTCATGGCCTGGGCCATGGACCGCTGGATGATACCGGCGAGGCGCCCGACTTTGAGAAGCACAGCAATGGGGCCCTCAACTTGCATCACCAGAACAGCAGCCAGCACGACAACAACATATCCATGAAGTGAGTACAGATTGGATGCAAGGGATGTTCTTGGGATAAAAACAAGTCATATGAATGTGGTCCTTACGGTCTTTCCCAAGGGAAACCAGTTAAAATATTTTATTCTTATTTTGCAATTAAATTCTAAGTCTTAAACACAATTTTCAAAAAAAAAAAAAAAAGGTAAAAATGGGCGGCCCCCTCAAACTAGAATGCCAACGCTGCGTATGCGCAACGTCAATGATAAAAAAAGAAGCCAATGATATTTATCCAGAGTATTTGTCTTTTGCTCAATTAAAGATGCGATCATTAAGCTCTTTTTAGGGTTGTCTAGGGTGCCAGTCCTTCATCAGATTATCAGACTCATCTAGGATGCCGATAGCTCTAGGATAGGGTTCCCCCCTTGTGGTCCAGCCAGAGAGATATGGTAATCCTAAGGTTTTTTTTTGACAGGCAATCTGTATTCAGTGTTTAAACGCTTTGCTAATTATTTAAACATTTTCTGAAACGTGTAAATATATCATTCAAATTGATTCCCTTTAAGCCCGAAGCATGGCCAGAACTCGTTTAAGACCCGGGCAAGTTGCGAAACGCCTCCGTAACTAACCGCGCACACTTATTATATATCCTTTGCAGATCTGAGCCACTCTCGGAGGGGGAGTTCAACCCGGACGACATCCAACTGATGCCATCGAACTACAATGGGTGAGTCTAGTGGGAAGGGGTGTCTTGGCCACATGGGAATCACCCCTCTCTGACATCCTTGTTCTTTTTTGTTTTTTTGCAGCGCCCAAAACTTTTACTCGCAGGGCCTGGATCCCAACATCTTGCATCCGGACGTGATCGTCGACACTGACCATCTGTCCGACTGCACTTCGTCCACGCTGATGAAGAAGAAGCGCAAGCTGTCCACCTCCACCGATGGTGACAGTACAAACTACGAGCTAATCGAATATCTCAAGCGGCGTGAGAAGCGCGACGAGGAGCTGCTCAAGCGGATGGATGCGCGCGAAGAGCGACTGATGGGCCTGCTGGAGCGCACAGTGGTGGCCATTGAGGCGCTGGCCGTAAAACGTTTACTGCCGCCGCCGCCGGGGCCTCAACCGGTGGCCGTGCCGGGCAAGGTGGCACCGAGAAAGCTTACAGGCCCAGTGGTTACAGTGCCGGTAATAGTTCCGCCAGCAGATCCCACAATTACGCTGAAAGAGGCGCGCCTGGCCAATCCATCACCTGCGCCATGGAGATCCCTTGAGCTGGATAGTACCAACGATGGCAACGATCATCGTTCGAATAGCGCCGATGCGCTGGCAACCGATGCTCCCGGCGATGATCCCGATTGGCAGATCCTGAGCAAGGCTGATGCCGAAGCCGCTGATGCGGCAGAGAAGGAGGCAGTAGCAGTAGCAGCCAGTCAACCGTAGAATCAATATTTATGCCTAGATGCTCGACTTAGACCTACTCCACACCACCTTCCACCTACACAACCCACCTTCGCGAGGAGGGGGACAACACACAGTGCCAAAGACGAGCCACGTCTCGAATTTTCATTGAGATTGATATGAACCAGCGGACGAGAGAAACTTAATATGGAATGTTGCCGGAATCGCAATGTTTGTGCCACCAATAACAATATACTCTTTATACTTTAAATTAACTTAAGGGAGGGAATCTCAGCTCGGGCTCCGCTGATAGGGGGCTCAAAAATGCATTTTGTGCAGGAACAAACACAATTAAACACGTCTTTTTTTTGTAACCTAGATAAATACGATGTACGATTTTAGAACAAGTGGTTTTTTATTTTACAATTCCTATGCCCGGCGGCTATGCTTACAACTACCTAGAACATGGGAGACTGCTCCATCTACAGCTCCACCTCCAACTCTAGCTACAGCTCCACCTCCAGAACTGTCTCAGTTTTTCGCCTTGTTTCGCTTCTGCTTGATGTCCTTGCTGGGCTGGTTCTTCTTGGTCTTGGCTATCTTGTTGCTGATCAGCAGCTTGAGCCGGTTTCGCACCCGGTCGTAGTCGGCCTGATCCACCTCCGCCTTGGCGGACTTGAAGAACTTGGCTGCCTCTGCAGGATAAAAAACATGTGAAGGATTTTAAATTAACAAACAAACTAACAAATTCAGCTTACCCTTTAGCCGAGGATCGTTTTTGGGTATGAAGAAGGACTCCATTTTGATCTTGGGCTTCTTCTGCTTGGACTTTTTCTTAGCGGGTGCATGGTTTTCATTGCCAACTTCTGGCGGCTGCGACTCTTCCTGCCTTGGCGCGTCCTTTGCCTCTTCATCTTCGCTGTCGGAGGAATCGTAGCTAAAAGGATTGAGGGCAGCCAGACCGAGATGTTTGCTTGCGGAGGTCTTGCCCACAAGGATCTTCTCTTGGCCGAGCTTCTCCAGCTGATCCTGCCGCTTGGCCACCTCCTCGTCGGGAGCTTTGCCAAACATGTCCAGCAGACTGAAACCCTCGCCGCGCATGTTGAGCGACTCCTTTAGCGTGTCGGTGACCATGTAGAATGCCGCCTTGGAGACAGGAGCAGGAGCGGCGACTCCACTATTGACGGCCTCCATATCATCCTTGGTCTTTTTAAGCTTAGCAGGCGCCTCATGCTTCTGGCGCACCAATTTCTGATGGTCTTCCTTGGCCGGATCAAAGCGCAGCATCTTTTTGCCTTTTGCCGGCTTGTCATCGTTCCCGGTTATTTTGTGTCCCACCACCTCCTCCAGGATGCCCATCTGCCATTGACGCTCGCTCTCCACTGGCTCTGGCTGTTCTTCATCCTCCGCCTCATGCTCCTCCTCGTCGTCGTCCACAAAGGTAGATGTTATGCGAAAACGGGGATCCAGGCTCTGTTTGCTCTGCATCTCCACCAAGCGCTCGCCCTTCTTACCCTTGTGCTGTGGCAGTATGACCTGGTCGTTCTCCTCACCTTCCTCGTCGTCGGCAAAAAGATCCTTCTTTTTCTTCTTGGCCGGCGTGGGCTCCGCTTCGTCGTCGCTAAACTTGATCCGCTTCGCCTGGCCGCCCACTGATAGTGCCAGCTGAATGGCAGACTTCTTCTGCTGATGCTCCTGACGCATCTTATTCAGCGACTCGAGGCGCTTCTGCTCCGCCTTGCTGACCTTGGTGTCCGGCTGCTGTTTGGCCGGTTTTCGGTGCTGCTCGATGATGTGCAGCGGCTTCACGTCGTGCTCCTGCTGGATAACAATCTGTTTTGGGGAAAAGTTGGATCAGTTTTGATGGAGATAAATGGATGCCAAGCGGATGGATGGATGCCCGATGCCTACCTTGCCGTTGTGCATAGATTGTGAGGCACGCTTCTTTGTGATGAGCAGCTCCGGTGCGATCTCATCGTCGCCGATCTCCTCGTCCTCGCCGAAAACCCTCCGCTTGTTCTGATTGCTCTGCGACAGCAGCTGGGAGCTCTGCGCCGGCTTCTCCCAAGCCTCTGGTTCGCCCTGCTCTCGCCGCTGGTTCTCCTCGCGCTCCCGCTTCAGCCGGTCCAAAAACGACTCCTTGGCCAGCGACACACGCAGCTTGGTGCCGTGCAGCTTCTGCCAGTTGAGCTCGTTTACACCTACAAAGAGCAAACCCAGATTGCTAGCTACTCAAACCCATATCGTTTGATGACTTACAGTAGTCGGCATCGTCCGTCTGCAGGGTGACGAAGGCAATCACCTTGGTGGCTCCATCCTGCTCCTTCCGCTTGAGATCCACGTGCTCCACAAGGCCGTAGTCCTGAAACAGAGCGTTGAGGTCTGCCTCGGTGGTCCGGCTTGGCAGATCCGCCAAGAAGAAGCGGGTTCCGCCCATCGCTCCTGCGTTACAATTGGAATTATGGATAGAAAACACCACGGCACGTGTAGTAGCTGCTCCGAACAAAAACAATGTAGGTTAGTGTGACCACACTGTTAATTTCAGCGGCAGTGTTGCAAAACGACCCACAACGAGCCAGCTAGATACTGTCAAATCTGCAACAACAACAGCTGGTCACACTTCAAGCAGACGTCACATACTCCTATTATTTTGTTTTGTTTTCTGTGCGAAAAGCTTGAATTGCCACAGGAGCAGGATTGCCATTGGGCAGACGAGATCCCCAAGCGACGGCAGCATGGCGAGCGGGACAAGCAGCGGTGCAACAGGCAGCACAGCACAACCGCCGGCAGAGAAGTGGGGCTTTCCCCTGCAGGAGCTCTACCGCCTGGCATTTGCCTTCTACAAGCGTGAGTGCAGTGAACTCGGGCTTCGTCGCAGTACCACGTAATCGCTCCACCCCCTTTCCCCCATATATAATGCAGAGAACTCGGGTAAGGCCATCCACCTGTCCTACGAGGACAACCTGAAGCTGATCGCGTTCAAGCAGCAGGCGGCCCTCGGGGCGTTTAACACAAGCCGGGCGCCAGCGCTCGGCGTTCTGGACGTGATTGGACGCGACCGCCAGCAGCACTGGCAGCTTCTGGGCGACATAACGCGCGAGCAGGCGATGGAGGGATTCGTCGATCTCCTGGACACCATGTGCAGCGCCTTTCGACCCTACATTGAGGCGGTGCGACAGGATCGCGACGAGACGCTGCGCAAGGACCTGCGCCGCATGGAGGCGGAGAAGGAAGCGCGCGAACGTCAGGAGCGTGCCCAGCAGGAGCTGCTCGAGGAGGGCTACAAGGAGGAGTTGCAGCGCCGTCAGCTGCAGGACGCGCTCAACAAGCAGACGTATCAGCAGTTTAAGGTATTGATTTCCCCCCGCCCCCACTACTTTGTCCGCGTACACCTGTTGTTTTGCTCCTCTATAATGCATGATAAATAGCTTGGTAATTGCCTCGGGGCTGGCCTTGGCCGCGGTCCCTGCCATTGAAAGGGGGTCACGACCTAGTTCCCAGGTTTCTGTCTGCCTGCCCTCCTCTAATCCTTCACTACTTTCACAGCTTTATGCGGAGAAGCAGTTCCCTGGCAATCCCGAGCAGCAGGCCGTGCTCATCCACCAGCTGCAGAAGGAGCACTACCATCAGTACATGCAGCAACTTCATTTGCAGAACCAGAATCAGCAACAGCACAGTCAGAGCCACGAGGCTGGGCAGGAGGAGGACAACGCTCCTGGCAGCAACAACAACAACAACAGTAGCAGCAGCAGCAACATTCCCGATCTGTCCAACGCCATGAGCGGCATGAAGTTGGGCGATTTGGAAACGCAACAGCAGCTTGAAGAGGAAGTGCAAGGCCAGCCAGCGCAGGAGCAGCACGACGGCGGTGACGACTATGACGACTATGTAATGATACGACCGGCCAAGATCTGGACGCGTCCCGACATCGAGCAGTTCAAGACTGAGGTGTCCGCCGGCGATGGCGACGGTGTCATTACCATCGGCCATGGTGACACTGTGACGGTGAGATTTCCCGCCTCCTCATCCTCCATGCCATATCTTTACTTTTCTCGCTTCGGCGCGCCTTGCAGGTTCGAGTGCCCACCAACATGAACGGCAAGTGCATTTTCTGGGAGTTCGCCACGGATAGCTATGACATCGGTTTCGGCATCTACTTCGAGTGGGCCAAGCCCGTGACCAACGAGGTGACCGTGCACGTAAGCGATAGCGATGAGGACGAGGACTGTGTGGACGAGGACTATCTGTCCACCACCGAGGACTTGGAATCTGGATCACTGTCGCAGGAGCGCAGCGACGGCAGCGTCGGCTCGTTGAGCAACCCAATAGTCGCCCCCAAGGCCCCCATCTCCATCATAGTTCCCATTTATCGGCGCGAATGCTACAACGAGGTGTACGTGGGCTCCCACTCCTATCCTGGCGAGGGAGTCTACCTGCTGAAGTTCGACAACAGCTACAGCATCTGGCGGTCCAAGACTCTGTATTACCGCGTCTACTACGAGCGCTAAGAGGCCAAAAAAGAAAGAAATTTGTATTTACTATCCACTAATCTTAGATGAATCCTAATCTGCCATGTGCAAGTCCGTGGGAGTCCCCCTGGTCGGTGTTGGGTGTTGCGCCGGCGTTGATATCTTCAACTTGGCGACACCATCTCTTTTATTTTTTGCATAAAGTACATATTTTATTTATTATTTACTTGTAAACTGACGACAGAGTCTAAAATTAAATTGAATTGAAATAATAAACCAATAACAAGACACTATTGTAAGCGAGCAAGAGTTGTTTTTTTTTTTTTTTTTT
>JAEIIL010014455.1:0-11067 GCA_018905715.1 Drosophila lini | reverse complement strand
ACATATTATTTATTATGTTTTATGTTTTAATCTCTTAAATTTATTGCCCTAACTTATATTTTTGTCATATTTCTTTAACAATTGCTGATAAGTTGTATCACATTTGAGGTCTTCACCCGTGTCCTTGCCATATACTTTCTTGGCCCTGTCAAAGGCCTCGATGATGCAGGATCTGAAAACGCAATCCATTTTAGTTTGATTGCAGAAATAATCACAGAATAACCACTCACCTGAATAATTTCTGGTGGAGAACATAGGCGCTCACGTGACCAGCATCCAAATAGCGCACCTCCGCACCGGGCCATATATCCTCGAGGCTGGAGCAGCCTTATTATCAGAAATATATATTATTATAATGTTTTATATTTTAATATTTTACTAGATTATGATATATGAATTCTTATAAAATACAAAATTACCTTCGCGCGGCACATAGGCATCATCCTTTGCACACACCGCGATTATCAGCGAGGTGTCAAACGGCACCGAGAAGTTCTTCAGGTGGGTGCACTCGTCCATCATGCCGCGCATAAACTGCAGCGCCTCCCTCTCCCACCAATTCGTCTTGGTTATGTCTATCTTATCCGATTTGTTCTGCGCCGAAAGCGGGAGTATAAACTTCATCAAGTTCGTCAACGTTGACTTCGTCGGCTCCTTGGGCAGGGCCCCTTTTTCGATGGCATTAACCTTTTGACTAAGGTCCTGTGTACTATTATCTATGGTCAGGTTGTCAGAGTCGAGCTTGGAGTTCTTCAGTGACTTGGTTAGGAATATTGAACTGTCGGCATCTTGTGGGCAGCTGCCACCGGCCTGCGTTTCATAAATGTCGCCACAGGTGTTGCTGTTTCTCTCATCCTCCTGGATCTTTCTCGTGTCACTAATGTCCTCTTTCAGCTCGTGCAGCGACTGGTTAAAATTCTTGATGAAGCTCTGTCCCGCCGAAAAGGCATCGTCTATCACAGTGACCATCTTGGAGAGACGTTCTCGGTACTGTCCATCGGAGAAATACTGCGTTTCCAACATGTCCCAGTTGATGGATTGGCTCATTACGCCCTTTTAGGAATAATAGATTATTTGTTAATATTTATTTACCTATTTTAATTTTACTCACTGTTGTAAAGACTGCTGAGGCGGTGGACCAGGATAGGCAGGGCACAAGTACCAAAGGTTTTGGCCAATTGGTGGCAGCCAAGGATGCCATCTGGTATATTAATATTAAAGTTAATTAATTAATTATAATTTTACAGACTTACGTGTCCGCCCATGGAGAGTCCAGTGACACCCAGAGGGCCGAACCCATTCCTTTCACACCAATGCAACAGAACAAGGCATTCGAGAATGAGGCATCCCCCCATCACAAAGATATCAGAGACGTTGTGCAGGTTAGATCGCCTAAAAATAAATTTCTGTTCGAAATACGAATAGTAACTAATCTTCACTTTAACTCACGTTTGATCGGTGGGTTTTCGCAGTCCATAAAATGGATTTTCCAGTATGATGGATCCTATATTGGCGGTTTTGAGCAGGGGCTTCGCCACAAAGTTCCTACGCCTCCAAAAAAACTGCAAAATATTAAATCACAAATCAGTGGACCCAATAAATAACAATTTAAGATGGTAAGCAAAAACCAGGCTGGGGTTTAAATGTAAATTTCATAAATGACTGAAATTGGTCCCATAAATGGTACAAATAAATTAATCAACAAAAAGTATGGTCTGATGACACAATTCAATGAAATTGGCAAGGCAAAACGGAAAAAGATTTCTCTATTTGTGGGACCCACTTTTCTCAAATTTGCTGACTTATGGCCGATCGCCTGGGGCCGGCCTCTATTGAAAGTAAAACAGACATTATATTACTGCATTTCAGGGCACGGAAATATCGAAGGTACTCACATGATCACCGGTTCCCGCCAGGTGAATGCATACCGGCTTGTGCTTCTCGCTCTTCCACTTGTTCGGTATCAAGAGCTGAAAGTGGGCCTGTTGTGATGCTTTCGGAACAACGCCGGGCAGGTGCAACTCAAGGGGGGTCAGGAATTGGCCTTCTATCAGGGTGCTCTCGGCACTGATTTCTTTTTTGGTTATCTCCACGGGGTAATCGCGGGGTACAAGCTTGAAACATGATTCCCTACTCGATATTATTTTTCGGAACTGAAATACTCTGAAACAATTGTCGTAGAACGAAGACAATTAAAGTGAATATGATTTATAATGAAAGTGTTGTTGCATAGATGGGAAAAGCGGTGCTGATTAGGCCTGATAACAACGGAATATAATGTAATGTCTTTTTCAGTTGAACTCCAGGGATATTTTCAAAATAAAACATTATTATTTGGGCTCGCAGCAATTGCAAATCGATTCTTCAATCTTATTGTGTTATTCTTCCTCGTCTTCCTTCCCACTAACCTGTACATGAGAATAAAAAATTGCAGTCATATCCAGTGTCGTCCACTGGTGGAAAGGGAACTGAAATGTAAATTAACAATGGGATCGTAAATCTAGAAAAGTAAATGCATCTCAAGTTCCCGAAAAAATCGCATAACATTTAACCATAAACCAAAGATCAGTCTCGTTTCTCTCTCTTGAAGTCTTATCAACTAAATAAGAACAATAAAAATTAAATAAAATGTTAAATAAATAATAAAGGATGATAGGTTAGAGGAAAATAAAGCCCTGAAGTTCAAAGATGACAAAATTGTTAATATTATAGGACATGCACAATTTAAATTCTAAATAGTTTTTAGTTTGACCATGATTTATGAGAAAAGATCCCAGAGTGTATAAAAAAAAACCTATTATATAATTAGTTCAATAATGCTGATCTGAACCTTGAGCTTTACGAGATCTTGAATTTGTTAATGTGTGCAAAGTGCAAGGACTTTTAGATCACAGAGGACACCGGTTGATGATGACATTTAAAAATAAATCTTCGTCAAGGACCCTATTTAATACCACAAAATCTTCTTTTTGTTTGCTAGTCACAGTGCTATGTAAAACCAGTTTGTTTATAAATTAGGAGACCCGAATAAATAACCAAAACTAGGTCAAAATCAATCAAGTATTACGTAAAGTGAGTGTATGAAAAACGTACACATTTGTTGATTTCCTCTTCATTTTAGGAAGATTTTCTTACCGGCGCAGATTTTCGGGCTTGCCCCATCCTTTTTCGAAGAACCTCGTTATCAGCATGCGCCGATAAAGACTATCCAGCTTACTCGGCGGCATTTCTGCTTAATTTCTCTTGTTTTGCCAAAAATAATAGTAAACAAAGTGCCGTTAGAGATGGTAAGATGGGCTTGGTACACTATCGATAATAAGAGATAAGAATAGAAATTTCCATTGTGATATGGCTTGAAAACTTATAAATTTCTCTTATTAATTTTGTAGATGTCTGCTAATCTGGTTACTACTCTAAAAAAAAAAAAAATTTAATTTAAAATATGAGGCATTTCATTTTTTTCTGTCAGAATTTTCCATTTCTCTGGAACAGTTGAAAATGGAACATGGTGGGATTTTTAAAATATAATGGAACATGTAACAAAAAAAAAATATTAAAATAAAAGAAATATAAACCAATTTAAAAAATAAGAATTGCTAGGAACAAAATTTGTAATCATTATCCTAATTTATACAAGGCTGTTGGGTGGGGTGAAATTATTAACTACAAAAATATGTATAGGGAAAGGGCTGGGAAATATGTACATACATACATATGTATGTATGTAAAGTTTCACGGAACAGGTGGTAAAAGAAGGACTATCATGTCCCTTAAAAACGGAGTAAGGAGTTTGATGATATCATTCCATTAGAATAAAATCAAATTTCTTAGCCAACCCCTTAAAAAATGGTTCCCATTTTTATACCCTTGCAGGGTGTTATAATTTTAGTCAGAAGCTTGAAACGCAACGAAGGAGTCGTTTCCGGCTACATAAATCATATATATTCTTGATCAGGATGAACGGCGAATTTTGTTAGACATGTTGGAGAAAAAACTAATTTTTTCAATTATTATTTCAAAATTTGATAAGGGGTTACATTATTAAAATTCTCAAAAATATCAAAAAATTTTATTTTCTTAAAATTTTAAATTCGGTATGCAGTTTTTTTTTTTAATGAATTAAAATAAATGTAAATGTGTTAATTCAACCCCTTGATCCAATTGCAAGCTGTAGGGGTATACAATATTCCCAAAGATAACTCCCTTCAATAAAATTAAGTCAAACACAAAAAGTACAATTTCTTAATCTCAGTTGTTTATTACATTGTATCTTATAAAATATGTTACTTATTTTTTCCTTTGGTAATTTTATCAATACGATACGTATACACTACATTTATATTTGTATTGTATATTATATTATGTTTCGGGCAAATCGAATTCGTTAAAAAAATTACAATTTGCCCTTGTAAATACCTTTAGTAAAAGATTTTATAAATATACAAATAATTTATCCATAGCACACACGATGCACACCGATGTTCATTCAAAACTCGTGCATTATGTATATCTCGTATGAATGTATATAAATATATGTACATAAACTAAACTTAATCTGAAGTTGACTCGGCTATGTGATGTAAGTCTGAATAATTAATTATTGCGCGATGTAGGAACTCGTATTGTGCCTGCAAGTAGTAAATTGGCATTAATTATATGAGAAGGTATAGTTCATATGTATATCGACTTACGTATGAGTTGATAAGTCCCGTTCGCTGAGATCGTAATTTCCTTGTTGTGGCACAAATGTCGACGCATTTTTCCAGCCGAAGATGCTGGACTAAAATGCACATGGCAACGAAAATGGAACTTCGATCAGTTCCCAGGCTAGAAAACAGTTTAATTTAGCGCAAAGTTCTGCCTATAGTTGAAGTAAATCAATTACCTGCAATGAACTGTAAGCGGTGATCGACAACCAGTATTCTTATTGTTCTTATAATGGTTGTAGGCTTGGTCCACCAGTTCTATAATGCCCCGACAGACTTCAGGAACCTCGCCGTCCACCGTCGGCCAGCCATTGTACTGAAACTGTGTCACCTTCAGCGTGTCGTCTATTTTGCAATTCGTAACGTAGAATTCCCGTCGCGTATAGTAGGGACAGCTCTCGCTGTGCACGTATTTTACGAGGATGTGATCATACTGAACCTCATCGTCGGCCCAATAGCGGGGGCACTTCCTAGGTCCGTCCCCGATCTGCAAGTGAAACAGAGGTAAGTTTACAGAAATAATATGAAAAGCAACACTTACCTCAGATATCATCACCAGAGTGGTGACACTCTGTTCCGAAACCATTCTCCAGAAATCTCCGATGGTGTTCTCAAGCGGATCCTGGGCTATGATGAAGGTGTCGCTGTTGTCATAGCCCTCAATGAATGATGCATTGATGTACGTTGAGTTGTCCCGAAGTGGAAGTGGAGTCAATATAACCTTGGAGTTGATCAGTAATTAATACAAAACAATGTACTTTCATCTCAACTTTTTGATTACTTACTCTATTACGATCGTAGGGGATAATCTCTTGGCTTCTGTTCTTCATATTGTTTTCCTCTGTGTCGCCCACACAACACGATTTGCTAATCTCATCCGTGGTAGCCAGCAGTTTCTGTAAAATAACGTAAAGAGTAAGAGTAAACATTACCTAATTCAGCACAAAGCTTACCTCAAATTCCAATTCCAGCTTGCATTTACCCTCGTTGGGCTTTCGCTTAAGAGATTCTATGGCCGATGACATGGTTTCAATGCCAATATCCGTGTTTCCAAAGGTTCCAGTGTCCAATAAAGCGCGGTAAAGGAAGATGTATTGTTTCTACAAAACGAAAATTAAAAGACTTTAGTTTTGACAAAGCTTTTGCTTGGTGTTATTAACAACTCACCAAAGACTGAACTAAAAAGTTACGCTGATGCCGTAAATCACACACTGTGTTGTAGATCGACACCGAGTCCTCTTCCTCCAGTTGTTGGATGAGGGAATCTAGTGCCACAAGGGTTCCGGTTCGACCGACACCGGCACTGCAGTGCACCAGAATGGGCCCCCGTTGCAGGGAGTAGACGGAGTTTATTTGACGTATGAACTTGATGATGCCATTGGGATGCTCGGGTGCCATAAAGTCCTTCCACGTTAAATAGTGGTATTGTGTGATTTGTCTGCGATCCTCCTCCTCGCCGGCATTGGCTTTGTTCTTGGAGACGTTCAGGATGCGTTCGATGTAATCACCAGTCTTACGTTCTTGTGCAAATTTCACTAAAATATCACCAAACTGCTTGGTATCGAATACCTTCTCCGGCCAGTACTTGGCGCACTTGGCCTTGTTGTATTCCTCCAAATTGGTAAGCATCACAATAATTTCCAGGTGTTGTTCCCAAATCATGCGCCAAAAGTCATCGATGGTGCTCTCCATGGGACCCTGGGCGCAGATGAACTTCTTGCGCTCCTTGTAGCCAATAACGAAGTTGGCATTGATGTAGTCAGCGGTCTGCAGTCCATTTATAGGCGACAACTTGACGCGTGTCTGATCGTAGGCCTTGATATCGGGATACCTGTTCTTGCAGGCGTTCTCCTTCAGATCACTATTCTTGGTTGTTCGATCGCTAAAGCGGTTCGGCAGCATCTCGTATTCCCGCAGGAATCCGTAGTCAGTGTCCTTGTGCCGGTTTTTGTAGGCGTTTTCTAAATCTAGTCTGTGAATGGGCCCGGCATCGAAGCCCTTGTGGTTGCCCGAAGTGATGAAATGGCTGTGGTTGTGGCTGCGTCGGCCGAAGAAGGCCCTGCTTAAAGGAAATGCAACATTTTGTGATATATTACAAGAAATAAAATGTAAATGCTTAAATAAATACCTTAGAGAATCTCTCAGCGTCAGGGTATCTTCGCCCTGCAGGGCGTTCTTGGACTTTTTGTGATGGAAAACCCACAGCACAATAATCACAATCAATATACCGAATAGTATGCCTCCCGCCTTGATCCCTATATTCAGATAGTAGTTCATATTATCCAAGGACGGAATGGGTTCTGCCTCGGTTGCCGGTGTGATTATATCAAAGTATTTGCTATAAGCCATCAGTACGTTGTCCCTGTCTCGAACTGTTATTGAAAGCACAAATAAGAAGTAATAAGAAATTAGAATTGGAAATTAGTAGGAGAAGAGCATGGAAAAAATCGATTCTCTTTCATAGCTTACCAATTATCTCCAAGAAACCAGTGTAGTTGGAGTTAACATCTATCTGGCCATCGTAGACATCTCGACTGGTGTCCAAGAGCGGCACAGTTGGATTAACGGAGCTGCTAAGAACTGGACTCTCCTCACTGGTCACTGCATTTCTCCTAGCTCTCAATTTATTCTCCAAAATCTTTAGAGCATGCTCTGTTAAATTGGCGCCCTTGATTAGGTTGCTATCTCTATCTCCGGCCTCCAGGTCTGAATCTGTGGGTGGTAAAGATTTAATCAGTTGAAGACATGTTTTAAAAGTTATCAAAGAATACATTACTTGAAAGGGAACTCAGTGGCGGCGGCCTGTGTACTGTCTCTGGTTTCCTCAGGAACGGTGTACCCGCCAAACATCTGCGGCAGATGTCATCGTTTTCCCGGATTATCTCATTGTTCTCGGAGAACCTCACCTCGTCGCCCAGAAAGACTTCCGGTCGGAAGTACTTGCTACTCATCATTTCCGCTATGTAGGCACTGCTTGTGGTCATGTTATCGCTGTGCACTTGCTGATATGTGGCCACATTCAGCTTTTCTGGCTCCGGCAACTCGTTGTTGTTGGCATTGTTAATTCGCACCAAATACAGTCTGTAGCAGCATATTGGTCCGTTTCGTTCGCTGATCTTGGGCAGATAGGACTTCAGTATGTACTTGGAGCCCAGGTTAACCTTTGTCCACATTGTGCGGCCAATGGTGTCCGGCGTGGAGACGGGCATCCGGCAACTACCGGCCGCCGGTTCGCCGTTCTTCTTGTGACGCGTTATGGCCGACACTGTGACTGTGTAGTTGGTATTGGGGCTAACGCTTTCGTACAGTGTCTTGTGATGCGGCTCGTCGATCCGTCGGATCTTGGGACCCCACATCTCGCGGTCCACCGTGCTCATGGGATTGCCCTGAAGGTGAATAAGGTAGGAAACGACCTTGCCGTTTGGCGTTTTGGGCACATCCCAGTTAATGGAGATGGAGTTGCTTCTCGTCACGTTGTCGTGATGGCAGTGGATTGTCAGATTCGTTGGCTTCGTGGCCACACCGTCCATGGTGGTGCCATTGACAATCTCCGACCAGGGGCCGCAGGTTTTCGTTAGGTCACTGCATGCCCTTACCTTAAACTCGTAGTCCGTGGCGGTCATCAGCTTGTCAAACATATATGGCAAGTTTCGGGAGTTCTGCTGGTAAATAGCCTCTTCAATCGTCTTGTTCGATTCGGAGACAACCAGTTCGTAGTATTGAATGTACTCGATTAGGTCCGGCGGCGGCGGATCCCAGCCAATCGTAATCGTGGACGCAGTGCTGCCGGTGGTCTCGACTTTCGGTATAAAAATTGGATCAAAGCTGAGCGTATTGACCCCCAGTGGATACTGCGTGGTCTGGCCGTTGCCGATCGAGTTTTTCCCCGAAATTCTTAAGAAGTATGTGGTGTTTGGTCGGAAATTATCCAAAATATACGAGGTTTGGTTGCCATTGATGATGTCCTTATAGTACAGAAAGGTCGGTGTGCCAGCCTCCTGGAAAGTGATGAAGAACATCTGCACAGGATCGTTGCCATCGTTGACAGTCCAGTTCAGATATATCTTATTGGAGCCCACAGCCTTAGCAAAATCGATGCTAACTTGCGGCTCTTCCATTACATAGAGGGTTATCTCTTTGAAGGCCGCCTCTAGGCCGGTGTCGTCGAAGACGGTGCACTTGTACGTTCCGTTCTCCTTCTTGTAGACCTCGGTAAACTCCAAAGTAAAGTTTAAATGCGTGTCGTTCAGCTTGGCAATGGACGAGAAGGTGTCCAGGAACTCGAAGGGGCTGCCGTCCTTGAGCCACTTCATATTCTTACTCGTCGTCTCATTTTGCGGGTACATTTCAATCACACAATGCAACACTACATCCTGACCGACCTTTCGCTTTATCCTGTCGGCGGTACTTTGCAAAACCTTGGCGGGAAGGTATGGTTCTACGTGGAATTCAGTCGAATGGTTCTGCCCCGAAGGGGACGTGCAGGTGTACTTTCCAGAGTCCTTAATATTAATATGGCGGAGCGTCAGAACATTTTTATACTTGATAAAGTCGGGACTTTCGTTGGTTTCGCTAACGCCTTCATTGGGATTTAGGGGATCAGTCCTTAGCTCGAATCTGAAAGGAAGTTGTTTTTATAAAATGCTGCTTTATGAAGGGAGTTTACATTATTTATTACCTTGTGGTGTTTTTATCAATAGTCTGGTTTCCTAATGTCCATACTGCGGCTTCGTTTTCAGAGGCACATTCTAGGGATAGGTTTTTTCCTATCTCAGCCCACTCTGCAATAATAATTCATTTAAATATTGTTGAATGATTAAATAGGGTCTTGAAGTATGCCAAAATATGTTTTAGGTAAATAGGTGTGGTAATTTGTAGCCATAACAAACACTAGATTTTTTTTGCAGTATACTTTGGATACCCATTTAAATGGTTCTTAAACACACAGTAATTTCTGTGTGATTTATTTTATGTCGTTGACATTCGTTAAGATTAAAGATTAAAATGCATGGCGAAGTATAGATTAGTTTCTTTTTTTTACTTTCTCATTTAATAGTAGTTCCCCCCACAATTTCAGTGATTAAAAATTATATTAAAACTTCCCATTGTTAATCTCTTTCCCCATTTATGAGGGGGGTTTTGGGCGGTCAAAGAATTTTTATTAGCTAGACGACCCCAGAGATTACTTAACCCCCGCCCACAGCGGGCGTAATAAACCTCATTATCGTTATTTTGGAATCAACACGTATTTATTCCATTGTACAATAAGTTTTCCAAATTACTGTTTCAGATAAACGGGAGTGCAAGTACTGGGCTACATACATACGACATAGCTATGTACGTCTGTATGTATGTGCATCGGGAAGTGTGTACATATGCTCGACTACTTTGTTTAGTCCCCCAATTGAAATCTCACCCCATTGCCCCGTAATCTTTGGGCGTTACCGACATAGTTCAAGTGCCGCTGTATCTACAGAGCTGCGCCTCGATAAGTTTTACTCCCGGCTATTAATTAAACTTGACTGGGATATTCGTAAAACATTCATTCACAATTGCAAAAACAAAAGAAAACACCGCAATTTGTTGACACCCACAAACCGTTCTGGCTGTATGTGCGTGTGTATGTGTGTATGTACATATGTGTAATGTATTTTTCTTCGCCTTAGCTTAGCCGCAAAATTAGCAAGACTTTTGTTTGGGGCTTTACCTCGTTTCACAGATCCCTGCACACATATCGTGCCAAGAAAGATATATGCAAGGATTATAATTAATAGCGTCGACATGCGTCGGCAGAGTAACGCCATGGCTTGCTAATTCTCACTCCGAACCGGATAAATACATATGTCAAAAATTATATTCGTTGTTTGCGTTGGTAAAAAACGTGTTTCTCTGTGTAGTTCGTGTCGCGGCGACTAAAAAAACACCGTAAAATGTGTTTTAAAAAAAAACCATTTAGTAGACGGCCGCGAACAAGTATTCAATAATCGTTATTTTCTTAATTTTTTTTTTGCGGCGGCGTTATCGATAAACTAGTCGAATATGTATAGTTTGCGCAAATGAGCCATTGGGAACAATGGAATCGGAATTATAATCAAAATATTCGAAAAACCTTGTGCTGCTATCTTGACATACACTTTGGAGGTGGAAAAACATCGATGTCATCGATTTTTCACCCTTCTATTAGCTGGTTTAGTGGGAAATTTCCACTTTTTGATATTTTTAGGGTGAACGCGATTTTTTTTCATCTGGTAACATTGAGTTTAACCAAAAAAAAAAAAGTAAAGTGACCAAGAAAAAAAAATCAAAAAATATCAAATAAAAATATCGCGATTTCGGTATTTGGGCAACAAAATTTCACATT
>JAEIIL010014442.1:0-13452 GCA_018905715.1 Drosophila lini | reverse complement strand
GAGAGAATATCGCGGGCAACTACCTTGCCGCGGTATACTAAAAACCTTATCTTATATATTCGCAGGCTGTAATCGCACCTACTACGGGGACATCGGGCAGACGTACGCCCTGGAGTTGCACCGACCCAAGCAGGATCGCGTGCCCTTTGTGTGTGTCCTCACGTTCACGGCGGCAGGTGGCCAGCACGGGGATGTGGTGCAGGTGAGAACAGGTTTAATACCTGAAGAAATTCATTATTTTGTACAACAATTCATTAATTATTATTTCTTAAATGTCTTCTTTGATACATCGAGGCTCGATTAACGTGCTTTAATGAAAAATTTAGTCTTTAGGGTCGATTTACTTCAGCTCGTCCGCAAACAATTTCCGAAACAATTCAACTTCTATAAAATTATCAAATCTTAAATTTCAAGTTGTATTTTTCCATTTTGTTATATTTTTTCCTGTGTACCTTCTTCCCTTGCTCCTGCTACTGCCTTTCACATTTCATTTTGTAAACGGGATAAACTACGCCATTAAAAGATAAGCAACAACAAAGGCGCTGTAGGGAGGTGACCAGGGGGGTGAGAATGGGTGCCGGGGTGGCAGAAGCAATATTGATTTCAAAGCCAGTCGTCGGAGCGTAGCAAATCCTGACCCCGCCACCGCCAACACCATCCAAATTCGACCAAGCAGGAAGCAAGTGCCGGCGCCTGTTAGTTATTACGCCACTTCACACCTCCAATTCGAATGGAGGATGCAGTGGCAGGAGCAGGAGAATCGGGATAAGAAGGAGCAGTGCCAAGGGGAGCAGCTGGCAGCCGGCAGCCGGCAGCCAGCCAAAGCCTTTGGCATGCTCGAGTGCGTCCCAAGAGCATTCTGCACTGATATCCACTGAGCTACGAGCACTGACCGAAACTTTATTACCGACACCCCCGTTCGGCACATCCGGCAAATATTTTATACCCACCAGGGAAGAGGAGAAAACTTAGTAGATTCGAGGCCGATTTACGCCTTTGGAAGTAAATTAAGAACGCTTCCGCTCTCTGCAGATGGTTGAGCTTTCTTCAATAAATAGTTATGTAATTGTATAACAAAGACATAATTTGCCTTATTTGAATAAGGAAGTCTCTTCTATGCATCATCTCTGATTTCTTTGAAATGCGACTTTATTTATGTAAATCCCCTGGCAGTGAAAGCTTTCCATGTTTATGCATGATTTAAAAATAATTCATGCTATATTCCACACTTTTTCTTGACAAAAGAAGCGATAGTTACGCTATGACATATCTCACACGTTTATGGCCCGTATCGCCGCAGGTCACCCTGGACAGCTTCACGATTGGCAGATTCACCTCATACGTGCACGAGGGCTGTCCGGACGGATACATGCAGATAGCGGAGTCAGCGCGAACGCCCATCGGAGGAATGTGGTGCGGCACCTCCTGGGGACCCGTGCTCTTCTACAGTGAGACCCGTTCCCTGATATTCACCATCCGGCTGAACAGGTGAGCACACACACGCAGGACTAGCTCCGAGCTGCCGATTAAACACATTATTAACTGACCCCGTTCGTATTTACATAACCCGCAGACTGGCGAGGGATCAGAGTGGCTACAACTTCGACTTTCGCATCAGGTACAAGGTGCTGTCCAGGGACAGTTCGGTGACCCGCTACGGGGGCATTAAGCTGGCAGGTGAGTGTGATGGTAACCACCATGGTTCGTCCTAATCCTCTCAAACGCTTACCCCTTTTCAGAGCTAGCCCAGTGGCATAACCGCAGCAGCTTCCTCAACCAACAGCAGCAGCAGCAGCAGCAGCAACAGCAACAGACCCCAGGCATTCTGGAGGACTTCACCAACTCGAGCGGAGCCCGCTCTGATCGGTATGGCCAGGACTTTAGCCTGTTCAGCGCTTACGCCAACAACAAGACCTTTATGGCCTCGCTGGAAAAGTCGCTGGCCAAGGACGAGCAGAACTACACGGAGCCCAAATACTACCTAGGTGAGATATACCTTTTTCTTGAAGTCTAATCTTTACACACACGACATATATACATATATAAATTTCCAAAAAATTTCTAACTTAAATTTTCTAATTAAATTTTGAGAACACTGATTAAGGACTCATTAAATATAATTCTTGGCTGTGACATCTGTTTCTCGCACTCGCAGGTGACCTCATACCCGGGACCTACTGCTCGAGGATCTTCAGCGACTGCGACAAGAAGTCCTGCCGGCTGCAGTCGCCCAACTTTCCCGGCATCTATCCCCGCAACCTCACCTGTTACTACGCAGTGCGTCAGGTGAGCAGAGAACAATTAAAACGAAATTAAACTCCTGCCTAATGTCCTGGCTTTAAGGGCGTGCTAAGGCAAAAGGTTAGGCACTCTCCCAGGCCATGGCATTTTCGGGGACAACGCATAAAAGAGCACGAAAAGCGTAAAACGCTGGGCCTTATTTTTATTCATGCCACAACAGAGTTCAAAAATCAAGAGAGGAAAAAATTAAATGGCAATTTACATTCCAAAATAGAATGAGCTTTTATTATAATTAACTGGAGGAGCACAAACTGCCGTCTGAAGCATCCCCGCCCGTCCCGACCACTTCGGCATTTTTAATATGTCTGCGCCGGCTGCCCGACGGGGATTCTCCTGGCACAGGACTCGTTGCCAATGGCAATCAACTGTTAAAGGTCTCACATGCTGTGGATGTCCCTTTTAAATTGCAAATTGTTTACTGCTTGAGCTCGGCTAGGAGGGGACCATAATGTGGCAGGCACGTAATTTAAAGTCGGAGGTTTGTCTCGGCCTTAAAAAAGATAACAGAAGAATCTAAATAATTCTAGATATATTTTCGTTCTTAGGAACTTTTATATATTGATGTATTCCAAGACAATAAAAATCAGTTAGATAAAATACACCAATTAATGTAGAACAATTGCAAAAGTCAAAGATCAATCACCATTTGGTAATCCGCCCAGCAACCAGCCAAGGGAACTTTCTGTAATTTAAATGCTCCCATTAATCCTCCCATTTCTAAAGCAGAGAAGGGAAGCGGAACTGGGACTGTCAAAGAAAACATCCCGTGCTTTGCAATGCGGCTCATTAATTTGCATTTAATTCTCCTGTCCACACAGCACGACGTGCCCCATGGCAAGCACGCCCTGATTCTAGTCAAACAACCGAAGGGCAATCTGGTCTGGATTTCCACCCAGGAAACGGCCGCGGCGAATAAAATGGCACCGCCGCCGAGTGCCAGCGACAAGGATAAGAAATTCGAGCCGAGGCTGAAAACATGGAATGACTGCGATTACATTCAGGTAATTAAATCTGCCTTAAATGCACTTTACCCTCCCCTGCTATCTGCTATCTGCTTTCTCTGCCCTATCTTTCTGTAACTCTGTATCTGTATCTGTTCTGTATCCGAATCTCCGGATCTGTATCCGCATCCGTTACTGTCCCCGCGCCTGTATCTGGCCAGTTGCCCGATGAACTCCTCTGTGTTTGCATTTGCCAACTTTAACGAGAGATCCAGCATAAAAATTACTTCCTCTGTTGACCAGAGCCAGTGGGAAATTTTTCGGGGTGGGGTAGGGGGTTCATAGTCGGTTGAAAAACTGGGGGAAAACTGCGCAAAAAACGACAAATTGAAAAAGAAATGAGCAAAAATCTGAAATCAGTTGTTTGCCATCCCAGTCCCCGTCCCAGTTCCCTCCGATTTTCCACTGTCATTGCCCCGGCATTGTGTGTCCGAGTCCCGGGCCTGTCCCCACTTCCACGTCCGAGTTCCAGGGCGAAGTCCTTGGTGCTCCATGCTCCATTCGCCGCCGTTCTCCGTTCTCTATCCGCCCGACATTGCCTTGAGCACTCGATAGGCTCTCTTCTCTTCTGGCCAGCGCCAGTCGCGGGAAGTGTTAATTTCGTAGCCTATTTTTTTTGTTTGTCATCGGGCAGCGGGATCCATCCGCTCGTGCCGTGCCGGAGTCCACATAAAGCCCCAACTTAAAAGGGGCAACTTTTGGATGAGCTCTTAATGAGCGTTGTGTATGCAGAATGGTGCATAAATGGGGGATAAGCCGGCAGCGGGAAAGCGGCAAAGATGAGGGATACGAGCAGTGGAAATAAGCCGGCGAAATGGGATATGGTTGAAAGCAACGGTTCCAAGAAGTAGGATTTAATGATGGGACCTTAATTATATTAAAAATAAAAGCCAACTAATGGGATATTCAGAGAGGGCCAAAAATATTTAAAGGGAGAACTAATTGCTCCAGAAAACTGTTTAAATAGAAGGGAAATTAATTACTCTTTCTTGGATGAATTCTTAAGTTTGTACACAAAGTCTTGTTAGAAAATATATCTTCCTCGAGCTAGTTAGCTATAAATTGGTTTTAGGCCTACTTGACACCAAGAAATCATGTTAAAAAAATCTACTTTGTTTCTTAAATTATGAAAGGCAAGAAAATAAATATTTGAATGATGCAGACTTACCTTAGATCCCAAAGAAAAATATTTCTCCTTTGAGCACTCCCTTCTCACGATTTCTCGAATTGCACCAAACTATAGAATTTGCTAAGCAAGTGATTACGATTACCATTACTCAAGTACCTATAAATGTATATGTATATTTTCTCCAATAGGAAAATGTAAAGCCCAAATGGAAATCCACGGTAATGCCAAACTAAAGAAAATGCCTCGCTCAGTTCAATGCAAATCGATTCAATTCAATTCAATTCAAACTCATGAAGCCCACAAATCAATTTTAGTCGTAGAATTAGTAGTGAGCACTTGAACTCTGACACCAAATCACAAGCCACTCCACCACCCCCTCTCTTCTTCCTCTCTCTCTCTATGTATATCTCTGTATCTCCACCATTAGCAACAATTATTTGCCATCCTTCGCTGTTCGAAACAATTAATCAAGCCAAATTGTATGCACAACCCCCTAAGCCCCGGCAAACAAACAACAAATCAAAATGATCTGGGTAAATCGACATCTATGGATTATCTATGGACTGGATAATATATTCATTAGCACACACGCGAGGGGAAAAATCTGTCATTGGATTTATATTAATGAACACTTGGCACGCACATCATAAATCGCACACAAAGACAGCGGTCGAGCGCGGGGTTGGGGTCGGGTTGGAGCGGCAGAGGGAGGCCATACTTCGAGGACATCAAGGACATTAGTGGACGAACGTGCCAGGGACCCATGTAAATAATTGCCCCGGGCATTCATCATACAAAAGCGGAGAGGAGCAGCCAGGCAGTTGAGGATGCGATGCCACTTCTGATGGATTTCCCACTTCCGGGCTCCATTCAGAGCGCTTTAAGCCGATCTGCCGCAGCGGTCAAAGACATTCCACCCCGCGCTAGGGGCTGGCATCCCTATATATATACCATTACCATCCCCTAAAGCTTCACTAAAACGTTTTGACGATTTCCGTGCCGAGGAATGTTGCTTTTAGTTGCCCATTTAGTCATCAGCAACTATTCAATTTCACTTCGCAACAAAATCCCTCTGAAAGGATGACCCCGTGTCCTCCGCCAGCAATTCCGCCATTAAATGCTCGTTGTGGCAGCAAATCCTCCCCCTCTTTCCTTCGGCCGGACTATCCTCCTAGCCCGGAGACCATGCCGGGTAACCCCTTCTTTACTTTTTGCTTATTCAGTTGGAAAGCAATCCGCTCGGACGTTAGCGCCATTTGCAAGGATTGCACGAGGATCCTGGCTCCTACCGGCCGGGTGCACTCTGCCTACAAATTGTCCTGCGTTCGCCATTCTCCAGCGCCTTTTTTACCACTTTTTGTCGCGCTCTTAAGCCAAAATGTCCAAAAGTGCTGGCCATTTTGGTGCGGCATGTGTGAATAATCGCCGGATGGGCGAGACCCCCGCAGCCTGAGCATCGGCAAAGGAATGGAAACCATGGAGAGAGACTTCACTGGAATCCACTCAGCAAAATATATTCATTTAACCATTAATTCACTAGGGAATTTTTGAAGGCTTATCTGAAAGGCAATCAATAAAAATGAATTGAAAAATGTTCAACACCTATAAATGAATGAGAACATTTACGGCCCAGCTCTGATCTAGCGATAAATAATAAGATGATAAATCAAATTTGAGTTTTTATGGACCGTAAATCAATGGAAAATTATTTATATAAAATCCGTTTAAGTATATTTTTTATTAATATTTACCTCAGGTTTAAATGAACTATTTCGTTCTCTGTGCACAACCCTTCTTTCCTAAAATATGCAACCAAAAAAGAACTGGGGGTCAAAAGGGCACAAAAAAAAAACGCTCGACCCCCATCTGTGTCCTCCACTAATTTGTACAAATGCCGCGCTTTCAATAAATTTGTGGTCACAAATTACCTGGACCTCTTGCACAGGTTTACTGGGTGTCCTGCGGCTGCGGCTCCAGCTCCGGCTCCGGCCCCGGAATCTGGTCTGCGGTCTCTGGCATAGTTTAAATTTGCGGCCAGCTGCACAAACAAGGGCGACCGGGAAACAGAAACCTCAGCTAAATTAATGCAAAAGTCGCTGGCCACAAAACTAATTTGTCATGCGTTGGCCAAAAGGTGGGAAGTGCCTCTGGTCAGGGACCCACACTGTCGGTCGTCACTCCTCGTCCCGAAGCCATTACCCTCTGTACCGTGTGTGTATATAGTAGGTACAAGGCCCACTCTGACGCCCGCGGCAAGGCCAACTCAATTAAAATGCGCACAATTATGCGCAAAATGCCAAAGCCAGCAGAAACCACACACAAATGTATACGATCAGTTATGCGATTCCGGGATTTGCGTTTTAAATTCATAATTTTGAATACCAAAAAGATAGTCAAGTTACCGTAAATAATACTCTTTAATCTACATTTTTGTCTTGTAATTTTCATAAAATTACTTTGCACCAAATCTAATTTAAATAATTACAAGTACCTGTAGCAAATATAATTATTTAAAATAATATTTTCCTATTATCTTTAGCTTCTTTACTACAAGTTTCTTGACAAAAATAACAAGTTATTACCTTTTTTGAAAAAAAAAACACTAATAAACATCCGTCAAATTTAAAAAAATGCAGAAGAAAACCAACTAAATGACCCTAAAAATAAATGTTTAAATTTGTTTAATATTCGAAATTATACCAATAATAATCAACGCCAGAATCTTTAAACTCTCGGTCAAAACATCAAACGTAGCCCGCATAAACATACTTCTTTTTACTTAAAACAAACTTTAAATGAGCTCAAAATGTTCGACATTTAGTGGACACCAAGTGGCGGACACATCAAAGCCATTGTGCTCAACTACTTAGACCTCTGCCCAGGCCCTTCCCATTCCTCCGCTTGCTAACACGCCGCACCATTACTTTCCATCGTCCTGGGAAGCGGAATGTAACCAAAAATCACGTATACGTCCAGTGGCCATTAAGTAATACGAGAGCCCGGTTGCCAACTGCACTTTAGGTTCCCTTCTTTACAGCAATTACCGTTCTTTCGCACTCAGTTCGACTCAGCCCCACCGTCCCACTCTTCCGAACCCATTTTGGCCACACTCGGCCTTCAGCTTCAATTACTACACGGCAAGAAAAACACCAAGCCACAAAAATAATTTTTAGCACTTTTTTTGACACATTCTATCAACATTCTTAACCAGAAAAAAATGTATCTTGAGGTTTAAAAATGAATTGTCGACTCCTAAAAGTTGTGATAAAGTGATTTATCATTAATTTTAAAATAAAAAATGTTTACAAAATTAAGAAGAGCTACCTCTAATACCATATTACTTTATTTTACTTTTAGACTACTTCCTACCAGCTATAATGTTAATGATATTGATATTAATTATTAAAGACGCTTAAAAATAAAACAAATATTAAAGTAAATCCAAGAAATTGAAGCCTATTATATTCTTGTACTTAATGTTTTGTCAGTAACAACTTAGAGTTTCAAAAGTCACTTTATCAGGGCTTTCTTCTCTAATTAAAAAATACAAATAAAATAAATAAATAAATAATTCTAACCGATTTCCGGTATATTTGTCCTCTGTAGCATTTTGTTAGTGGCACCCACATGGTGAAATCAAGAAACCACCACCCACATTTGTCGTCCGACTCATTCATTTCGTTCTCTCCTCACCCAACTCTGCTTTCTCTCTCTCTCTGTCTCTTCGTCTCTCTCTGTTCGTCCTTTTGGGCCCGCAGGACTACGTGACAGTGTACGATGGCTATACCACACGTGACCCCATCATTTTGAAGTTCTGCGGCGGCGGTCAAGCGGTGCCGGCGGCCGTTTCCAGCGGCCCGGAGCTTCTGGTCGAGTTCAGCACGTCGCCGTTTGGCACCTTCACCGGCACCTCGTCGCAGGTCCTGCCACTCTACGGTTTCCAGCTGGAGGTGAGTCTCGAGTCCCGGAACAATCTGCCATTTTAATCACTTGTCTTCGGTTGTTTGCGTTTGCGTCGCAGGTGGAAGTTCAGTTCGTGGACATCCAGAGTCCCACGTACTCGAAGAACAAGAAACCCTGCGAGTTTTGGATTCGCGGCGCCGGCCGCGGCATACTTGAGAATCCCAAGCACTCGCTGGCCCCAAACTCCACGTGCCTGTACCACCTGCAGGGACTGGGCGTCTTCAAGACCTTCGACCACCTGAGTCTGTCGCGGCGAACGAGCAGCCAGTCTGGAATGCACCAGCCCCTGTCACGCTTCAAGGTCTGGATATCCGTTCTCAAGTTCAACTTGGATCCGGAGTTCGGGCGAGTGGATGAGACCTCCGTGGGAGCGATAGGCGTGCTGCAGACGCAGGAGGATTGCAGTGGCATGCTGCGCATCTGGGATGGAACTCTGAGGGATGCTCCCGTCTGCAAGGACTTAAATTGGTAAGTTTTCAAGATGGAAAGTAACTTAATTTATTTATATTTTTATTCCCGTTTTTTTTTTAAGTGCTAGCGAAACGAGTAGCTACAACACCTTGGGTCACTATGCCCACAATTCCACCAATGTCATTGCGCGTTTTTGTCGGGGAACAATACCCCGCACCTGCGATCGCTCCAACATTAATGAGACCTACGCCCGACCCTGCACCATCTCCGAGAGCTATGTGTCCACCAGCGACGCTATCACACTGGAGCTGCGCAACACCGAGTCCACAGTGCTTAGGTAGGATCTCCTCTCAAGATTAAGACTTTCACAAACTCTTAACTTCCTTTCTCGTAGACCATTGGACTTCAAGCTCAAGTACGAGTTCATTGATCTCCACCAGGACGGACTCCCCTGGGGTGGCGGCGAGCATGATTGCAACCGAAAGTTCCTCAGCAACATGATGGACCGCAAGGATCCCGCCATCTTCCGGAGTGTACGAAATATATTCCTTTTCGGAAGAGGCGGCACCAGGAATTTAAAGTGCGTCTACAAGTTCGAGGCCCAACGAGGAGAGCGGGTCAGGATCAAGCTGCGAAAGGTGACAACCACCAATCGACCCTGTTACTCGCGTGTAGACGAGGACATCAACCGATCCTTTTGCTATGGGGATACCAATGTCAGAATCGAGGTAGGTTAACTCCTATTCAGCCGTGAACAGGTAATAAAAGAGGCTCCTCTTACTTCCAGATCTTCGAGAGACCCTATCACGACTCCATTTTGCTGCATCGCGGCTGCATGTGCAACTCCTCGAACCAGTCCCACCTGCCCGTAGAGTACACCTCCACGAGTCGCGATGTGGAGGTGCACTTCATAGCCCAGAACATGACCACTTTGGACGACCCGGACACGGTTAACTTCGAGGGAATGTTCGAGTTTGTCAAGGCACCCACAAGCTGCAAGGACGGACGCAGGAAGTTCGGCCCCAGCGGCACCATAGATATGACCTTTGGAGATGTGAGTATAGCTCTCAAATATGCATCGAAAATAACTAGTTTAATGGAAATTGTACGCTTCAGGTGGAGTGCCGGTCGAGACCCTGGTTGATTGAGCCCTCAAATGGCAATAAGTTCTTATATGTGCGGCTCAAGGCTATCTTCCTGAGTAAGCACAATCCGATGAAGACTCTGAACACGACCTTTATTCAGTCGGATACTTGGAGGTGTGAGACCAAGTCCAGAGCTGTGCTGACAACTTCGGAGGGTGGGTTTACTTGCGATATATCTTAAACAAAATTTATTTTTACCTAATTATGTTTAAGCTATAAATTACATTAAATATAAATCAAATCCCACAGGACTCACCATTGTGGCCTGCCCCCTGAGTCCCGACTCGAGTGCCTACGAATTTGTGGAGATCTTCAGCTCTGGATGGAACGAAAGGCCAAACTTTGCGCTTATTAATCGATCTCGGGCCATCAGCGTCGAGTTCCTGCGACCTGGAAATGGCGAGTACTCCTTTAACTGGATGGAACTGATACCCAGGCCCACGCTCAGCATGGCGGGTTAGTTAATCGCTATTAAAGAATAAAGATTCAAATTAAACATAAATTATGTCCAACAGAGGACTGTCAGTTCAAGTGCGCCGAACTTGGCGCCTGTGTGAATGCCAGTGTCTGGTGCGATGGCGTCGTCCATTGTCCCTCAGGCGATGACGAGGCCTTCCTGCAGTGCTCGGCCCTGATGAAGCTACCCGCTGAGATTCTGGCCACTCTCTGCCTGATCTTTGTGCTCTCGTGTTGTGCGTTCGCTGCCTTTGCCTACAAGTAAGTGATTGTCTTAGAATGAGTTTTTTATAAAGTCCCACAAAGCACTTTTTAATATTCAATACTTATTAAATTTTTTAGGAAAATTAAACGCAAGCTGCGCGGATCCTCGGTGCTGCAGACGCGACTCAAGTCGCTCAGCTCGATGGACACCGCTGTGCTGGACGAAAAGGAGGTGATTTGCTGACAAAGCGACAATTCTGTGCGTTACGTGGAGATCGACCGTGTGACCACGGTCTGATGCTCGACGGCCAGTAACGTGCAGAATTGTGCCCCGGAAAAGACACCAGAATCGCCACCACAAGCCAACCAAGAAACAGAAACCACAACCACAACTGACGCGAATGCGAAACGCAACAATGAAACGATCAAAAGAAAAGGCAACACTTTTTCGCAATCAAAATCAAAACCAAAACCAATACCAAAATCAAAATCGTTCACTTGTTTTTTAAACCGCATTTATAAGAGAATCAACCCGAATCCGCGACCCGCGGCAGGATCTCGTTGTTTCCATTTGTATTGACCTCTATTTTATAGATCGCAAGACTCGTGCCGGACGACTCGTGCTCTTTTTTTTAAGTGTCGCGCAACTTTATAAGCAATTTTCTAGGCCTAGGGTTTTTTCGTATGTATTTTCGATTTGATTTCCCAACTCGACCCACTTGAGCACACAAATACTGTACATAACACGGAAGGACGAGGACCAGAAATCGAAATCGGACTGACTCTGACCACTTACAACTTCCTCTAGGCGCTCGTATCCTTGGTTCTTACATAGTACTCATAGATCTATGTAGATACAACTGTTTCCTAATAGCCTTTAAGTGTATCGTACTATGCTAATCAAACCGACTAAACAAAAACGGAGGGAATAGATACATCCAATCAATGAACTGAAGACCGTATAATGATAGGATGCATAACGCCATACGATATTGACAGACTCTCTCTTCTGTTTGGGGGAGCGATTAGGCATACATGGGCGTTATGCATCTTATCGATATACTTTTTTTAGTTGAGCAGATGAGCAGGGGAAGGATTAGTTTTTTTCGTGGAGTGTTTCAGAAACTCCCACAGCATTTATTATGCGGCGCACAAAAAAACCAAAAACACGAAGAAACCAAATAAAAAATACTCATAATTAGTAAAAAATTAAAAGGAGCAAGGAGATTAATCGACGATTCCAAGCGTAGATCGTAAGTGGAACATGTTTTACATTTTAAGATTGATGGATGCATCGTAAACGTAACATAAATTAGTCGCCAGGGGGACAAGGGATGGGACGGGACGGGACGCAGAGTTTAGTGGAATATGTCAATATATTTATTATATAGAAGCTAGATGAATTCGTTAGTTGTTTAATAGACGTTGTAGTGATCATGGATAATATCAGCATAATCAAAGCTAAATCAAGCCAATAACTTAGAGGTATCTCGTCGTATTCAAAGTACTCAAAAATCCAAGTCGAAATAACAATAAGTCAGTCGTCGTCAGCCATTCAGTCAGATCTCACGCCCATTGTTGTTAATGTTGATTGTTTGTTGTCTCCAAAGTGCACAGTTCGCTCTCATAGACCAACCATGCCACTTCATTTAGCGCCTGCTCCCTCACACCAAAACCAACTCAAATCCGATCAAATCTTTGCATGGTAATCCTCGTATGTTGGCTCTCGGCACTCGATGGCAGCTGGCTTAATCGAATCCTTTTCTATTTTGTATTCTCTCTTTGAACATCCCTTTTTGTGTCGAAGAAAAAACCCGTCGTTGAGACCAAGATCTAAGGCAAAGCAAAGCAAATGCCCGGCCTGGCCAAAAGGAGGGAGCAGGATCAGGGATCAGGGACTCCGAAACAGAGACAACAGAGAACAACAGAGTCAGTGTGTGAATCAGGCGAAATGCTATTTTTGTTGATACTCTTCTTCCTTTTTAAGAACTGTAAATAAAACAAACAAAAGCTGTATGATATTAACAATTTTACATTGAGCGTTTTATTTGCCATTCTGCTGTACTCACACCTCAGTTGCACTCTCAAATAGTGAACATGTTTTGATACTCGAATCAAACTCAGACAATAAACGCTAAGGTCTACTCCTTTGTAACTCGAAGGCAACTTATTTCAATTACTGATAGCGAACGCAGGGCAGCACAGCAATTTTGGGAATGGCCTGCCGCCGATTACATACAAGCGTAAATAATTATATTAAACCAAAACGTAAGCGCTCAACTAACTACTAACATTAAATTAAACCATTTAAATATTAAAAACTTAACGAGTTAATAGCGAAACTGCCCGAAATGAAACCAATTGAAACAATGTTTGTCGTAACCTAGTTTAATGAGCGATCTTAAAACCGAACTGAAACCGGATGATGATGAGTATCGCCTGCAGAGTAGATTTTTAAATTTTAAATTAGTTTAAAGCGAAACGTAACTGATAAATAAAACACGGAACATGGTAAACCAGCATGACTAAATAATTCGAATGTTGAAAGAAAAAAAATCATATCAGATTCTAAAATGATATTAAAATTAAATGGAAAACTGAACAACTTAATAAACGAGCATTTAAATCCCCAAAAAAACAACTACATGAGAACATTATTTGATACAGGACTCTTTACAGGGTGTACATGGTATATAAACATTAGTAGATGCAGATAAATAATATCTATCTACATAAATGGGTAACGCTTTTTTAAGTATACATTGACTAGAGGATACTATACTTAAACAAGAAAGGAAGCTAACTTCGGCACGCCGAAGTTTATATACCCTTGCAGATATTA
>JAEIIL010014440.1:0-13038 GCA_018905715.1 Drosophila lini | reverse complement strand
TAACAGGATTTATATTATTGCAACTTAAATATATTTAAAAGAAATAACATAATTTTATTAAACAGATTTTAATTTAAATTTTGTTCACCATAAAACTTAATTATGAAAAGCGAGTGAGAGTGGTGAAAGTTTTAAGTGCCTTTACCTCAACAGAAACCATTTGAATATATTATTTCGCGGAGAGCGGAAATTGCCATACAGAACTTCTCTCAATTGCTTTATGATTGTTTTTAAATGGTTTTGCGATGGCAAAGGCTTGTGCAGGCACATACTTTCCCCGAGTAATGAATTCGTTTTTCCAGTGTATAACTTTTGTTTCCGCTTTAAGGGAAACTTTCGCTGTGCCATGGCGCAAAGCTTCGAAATTGAGAAATGTTCCTCAATGCATCAGAGAATTTATGGCGGCTTTTGTGCCGCTCTTTGGAAATTCACAGTGCGCAGTGACGCTGAGACACAAAAACTTTCCGCATTCTTCGTATATTTTTTGTTGTTCTTTATTTGTTTGTTGTCTTCTTGCCTGCATGTCCTCGAGTCGTGAAGTGATAAAATGAGATTTATTGGAGGCTTTGTTTGTGTTCGGAGGAAGGGTGTGTGATCGTTGGTAAGGAAAGGACAATAAATAGTTGCTGGCGGTGAGATTCTATGAAGCCCTTATTTACGGCACAAAAATGGATGGCCCCCTTGATTTTTATGACCCACTAGACGTTCGAGCCCCCATTAGCAGCTCATTATGTGGGCTTGGCTCTGTGTGCTGGCTTTAATTGCAATTGGGTTCAACACTGCGTATACGTGACGACACGAAATTGCCAGACCGGAGGGTTTATTCGTATTTAAATGTTCAATTAACTTAAAGTTCTGCTGACAGAGTATTTAATTTTTATTAAGCGCTGCGGGGGCTTGACTCTTATGTGTAATCTAATGGAAAAACCCACTGCGTTTACTATGATGGAACTGAATAAAATACCAATAAGTTATTTTAAAAAAATACCTATATATTTGCTTAACAAAACATAATAACTTTTAAAATATTTTTCATTGCAAATATATATTTTTTATACCACAAGGCAATTAATTCATAAACCTAAATAAATATTGCCTTTTTTTACAGATAAAAACCCACTAAATTATGTCCTTAAACAATGCTCTAGACTGATGACCTCTGAATATTTACTCGGAAATAAAAAATGATTAAGAGCTTCTGTTGCTGTGGCTTTTACTGAAAAACATAAACGACCATGAATGTGAAAGTGTGTCATGCAAAAAAACGAATAAAAAAACGCATATATGGGGCCAGACATTCGGTGGAAATGACGGATGGATGGAGCGCAAAGGCGGAAAAGAGTGCGGAAAAACCAGTGGAGTGAGGTTCCGAAAAGCGCGCCAGACCGTAAGGCAAACTAAAACTCAATTTTATCGCCAAAATGCGGAACGCAGAACGGCGGCTGGCCGGAAAGTGTGGAAAACATTTAACGCAATGTGTTTGCCGGACTCGGGGACTGGAGCTCAGATGAATGGAAATTTATGACTCCGGACCGCCTTTAGGTTCAGTACCGCCCGGGTGGTGCCACTGACTCGTCGTGTAATCTGGCAAGATAAAAGTTTCTCTCGATTCCTACTTTAGAATTACAGCACAAATTATTACAAATGATGCCGCCCGCCGCCGGCAGCCAGATATAAATCACGACGGGAAAGACTGGAAGCCAGCAGACAGGAGCGGCGTTATTAATACGCCAGATAAATGCCTAATAATTCTTCTCATGCTGTGCCCAGGATACATTCTCCTTTGCCAACTGCCAACCGTAATTTATGATACATTTTCTGTTCTGCTGTTATTATTATTTCTGATGTCTGGCCCTAAACACGAACTAATGATGCCGCCGGTAGAAAACAACCACATTTGATGGCTGGTGACCAGGACACAGAAAACCAAACAAAATTGAAAAAAAAAGAATATAAAACACCAACCAGACTTTCTGCAGGACCCACAGCTAATTGGACATTGCACCTAGATATTCGCGTACATTTTGTAAGGAATTCAAGGTAGAATATGAAGTGGCTTTTATGTTACTTTAAAAATATCGGTAGTCTACTTTTTAATATGAAAAATGTATTTATTAAGACAATTTTTATACAAAACCTATCCTGAGAAACGCTCCATAAAATATTTTGTTAAATAATTAAGCTCATTATGAAATTATTATATAAATAAGCAACTTGTTTGTAATTTTTTGTTGTGCACACGCCCAGATAGCCACAGACAAACGCTGACACACCCTCGACTAATTGCCATTGCTTGTTTTACAATTTTCCCCCGCACAGATTCCGCAAATTGAATGCACAAACGCATTATTATCAATGACAAATGGCTGTCATAATTATCGGTTAATGCCGCAGCCATATGTTGCCCAGAATTTGCATAACACATATAAATCTCACTCTCACCCAACCTGCCGCCCTCCGAGTCGTCCTCCATCCCTCTTATCCTCGTGTGAACAACAATACAACAATATGTTGACAAAAGCTTAAGGGCGGCGTCTCCTTGTTGTTGTTTTCATTTGTTCAACTTGGCAAATGAAATTTTTTCTGCGATTAAATTTCGCGCCCGACGGGAGTGATTGGAAAAATTGTCGTTGGCGTTGCTATTAATGTCATAAATGTTTGCGAATTTGCAAAAGTGAATAATGGCAATTTGTGCGATGTGAGAAAAAGGTTTTTCAATTATTGCCGTGACATTTAGCACTTTGTTTACAGTTCAGTTCCATTTCAATGGATTCATTGTGCAAACTCATTAAATATTACCCCAGATAATGTTCAGAGTCCTTGTTCATTTGTTTTTCCGCTGAACAACAGCTGCTCCGAGTAGTAAATCAAATTGGAGAAGCCTTTTAAGTAGACCACAAAGCACAGCTGTTCTCTTTCGCCAGAGTATGCACTGGGAAATTGTAATTAAAAAACATAATTACAAGCACAAATATTTGGTAAGTTTCGCATTTGCGTAACGCAAATTCAATCAGCTAAAATCAATATGGCCAAAACTATGGCTTAACGAGAGTTGTTAGCAAACATAATTTAAAATTCGTGCTTAATATTTTAATTGCAATTTGCTGGTGTTTGCTTTTAATTTGCACCCTGCCATTCAGCTAATTAATTAATAACATAGAGGGGGTTTTCTTTTTTATATTCTGGTGAAACGCATAGTTTTTAAGCACTTAATTGCATTTGCATATTTTAAAACAGCTCGGTTGATTTTACAAAAAAGAAATCCCCCATGAGGGAGGCAATTACCAAGATAATAGTAATCGAAAAAAGGGTAAATCCTCTTCTGATATAATACATTTATTCATCACTTATAATGACTAAAAGATGTAAATTAAATATGTTTCTTTTACTTGAATCCTGAAATCATGTTTCTTCTCTTGGGTAATCAGTAATTTGTGTGCCCAAAAATAGGAAATAACATATTTATATTTACTGCTAAATTATTCCAAGGGCGTAGTTCTCCTGGCTATTTTTTTGTGCATATTTTAAACCATCAAATTCCATTGATTCGTGGATTTTCTGAAACGTTTTTGAATATATATAAATTAAGGAGATGCGCTGGAGATAAGCGAGAAAGAAGGGAGAAAGTACTTGGACTTTGCCTGGGAAAATCAACAAAAGCAACTAAAAATTCCGATTGCTTGCCTCCGGCATTTACCACCCCGATTTTTCTCCCTTTTCCCGATCCCTTTGCATTCTCCATTTTCTATCTCCTGCCATTTTCGACGAGGGTGCGAGACTTAGCGCTTAGACAAAAGCATCCTGGGACCGAAGCCTAAAGTGTTTTATTTTCGACAGTCACATCCGCACCACGTTTTTCCCACACGCACACGGAGTCTCATTATTACGTGGGTTGTAGGGCCTCGATGTTATTTACTTTCCTAGGTTCTCCTTCACTTTTTTTCCCCCAGTTTTTCCTTTGGCTCAGTTGTTCCCACTTTGCCATACGGCACAGATAAAGGCGAACAATATGAGTATGCAGCAAGTACAATATACATATATATTTGGCGCGTATATTCCACAAGTCATTTCGAGAATTTTAATTAACTTGTTTTGATAACAAGTGGAGGGTTTGGCTTATGAATAAAGGCAGGGCCTAAACTGGAACATGTTTGGCATACGGATTCAAGAACTTCCTTCTGCGTGGGCTTAAGACCCGTGGAAATCTGAATAAGGTTGAAACATTGATTGGGCAATTGACTTGATGAAAGTCATTAAATTCAAGGTATTCCATGAAAATATATGAAGTTGGCTGGGCTCATCTTGATTGTTATTTTAATCAATTTTTTTTTTGTTGAACTATTGAGCAATTTTATACTTAAGAATGATTATTTAAGTTCGATAGGTTTGCTTTTCCAATTCATTAGTAATTTCCCAGAAGTTATTCTTAATTAAGATGTGATATTTTGCATATTAAAATGATGGCTTAAGGCATGTAAAGAGATAAATAAATTGTTCTTTGAAAGCAAATTAAAGCGAGTGTCAGAGATAATACCCAGCTTTCTTCCAATATTTACTTTCATTATTATAAAAATATTTCGAATTATAGTTAATTACTTAAGTAACTGAAACCAATTTGTGGCAACACTGCCTCATTATCTAATCGCATTTATTTAATTCGGGTTCCCCAATTTTCTGACCAATAAACCTCCAATCACTATATCAAGCCTAACGCTATTTATGATTGACTCTTGCAGAAGTTTGAGACTTAATGTGATTAGTCCGCTAATTATTGATGAATTATCCTAATTGAGGGTGGACTTTTGGGCGCAGCTAACGCGACTAATTGATTGCCCAGGTATCAGCGATCTGGGGTTTACCTTGAGTGCTGTTGCTGTGATTGCCACCGTTCGCGTTGCTCTTCGAGAAGCTGCAGTTGTTGTTGAAGGAGTTGAAGAAGTTGGCGGCGCCGGTGCGTCGTAAAATCCAAAACATGATTGCAGGATGCTGTCAAAAATACGACGCAGTTGATATGTTGCAGCGCGGAAAACTAGGCAAACTGCATTTCCACCGACGGCATTTCAACGACGCGCGACGCTGATAAGCGGGCAACAACGATAAGCGAAGTCGGAAAAGCACGGAAAAATCTGTTTTCCCACCACCGCTGGCGACCGTTACGAGGCGAAGTCTTCAGCAAAACTAACTCGATTCGTCCTCGGCTCTCCCGTTTTATAGCCTCTCGCAGGAAAATGAGAGGGAAATGCCAAAGAGAAATTCGGCAAGAGAGCGCGAGAGCGTTTTACCTTGCGTATACGTAATAACGTAACGGGCTTACGAAGAAAACAGCTCTTTTGCCGCTTTTATATTGGTAGCAACCTTTCGCTTGGCAAATGCCAAACTTGACCTTCGTCAACACTTGCATGTTGTTTGCCCGCTGGCAGCTCATAATTTGTTTTGTTTAATAAACGATTACGTATGCGCCCCGTTGACGTGCCCCAGCTGTCGCTCCTGTTCGAGCCTCTAAAACGGCCATCAATCATGCCAACCGGAAGTGGTCGCTACTTTGTTCTCCGCCGTCTCCGTTTAAAGTTTTATGTGCGTCTTATCTGGCTGCTCAATTAGACAGAGACATTTGATGATTTTTGGCTTTGGAAATAAATGGGTGTAAAGATAAGAAATGGGATCGGAATATATGCAGGTAGAAAAATTAATATAGTGTTGTAGATTATAAAAAAAAATCTATTAAAATTATGGAAAATTTAGAAAAAGGATTCTGTATTACGTGTAATTATTGTAAGAGTCCACACCCCAAAGAATTTTTAATTTTTGTTTAATTATTCTATAATAACATATTTTTAGTTATATATACTTTTTCTATATTTTTATTATATTCAACAAGGTTATTAACAAAATTTTAAATTTACTTACTTATTGGTTATACGACTATAGTTTTTATAAATTTACCATAGTGGATTAAAGGTAAATAATTTTAGGAACAATCATAAATAACTGGAAAAAGGGTTCCATCTCAATCTAGTCTTATTGATTTTTTTCCACATTTTTTCCATCTGTGTAGCAGCCACAGAAACCAGCGGAAATGTTAAACGCTGAACTGCTGCCAGCAGCACTTGCATCCGCATCAAAGTTTCCCTTTTATGGTTAACGCTTTTCCTGTGCAAACAAAGACACCCCAGAACACGCGCCCCTTACACACCCACACCCACACACACACACACACACTCTATTAAGTTGGCGTGTTCAAGTGCAAGTGCAAGTTCATGCCCTGCGAATTGCGAATTGTCGTGGCGATTCGTTTATTTGTTGCACGCGCGACGATCTTAAAGCGCTTTCGAAACGATTTCATAGCTTTTTCGAAGCATTTTCAAAGCACCCGTGGCTTTAATGCTTAAACCCCAGACAAGACTGTGATTTGATGGCTCGGTTTTGGTTCGCCGATTCCAGTAACCCGATACTGATTGCCGGGGCTTGTGGCCATGTGCCAGGGCTTATAGGGCAGGGATTCTGGCACACGCGTGGCCCCGCCGCATATAGCATACCTTTGTGCGCATAATAGAGTCGCAATTTAATATTTAATCGTCGAGTTGACGTTCAACAATTCAAATTGCCGCAAATTGTGCCCTGAACTTTTGGCATTGGCGACATTACAAATTCATGCGGAACGTGCCAAAGTCACAACGAGTCCAAATGAATCCAAATGATTCTCCCGAATACGTTTGAACTTTGCTATATGTTGCGCAAACTTTTGCCCCATAAATTATGCACTATTAAAAGCTCATGCCTTATGCATGTCCTTATTGCAAAAACCAGCAAGGACCTGGCCTAGTGATACACAATGAAGAAAATATATTAAATATTGGTTTATATAAATATGCTTAAATATGAATTGAAATTATTTGAAAATTGTTTGCTGAAACATTAATAATTTACATGAACGTTTACAAAATACAAAAATATATATAAAAAAATAATTCTTTAATGTTTATATATAATTTAAAATCTCTAAATAAAATTACATTAATATGTTACCAGGAACCATTCCTCTTTAGAAAATATTAAATAGTTCAAGAGACTTCATTTTATTCTGTTCAGTGTAACCACAACACAGCATTACACACACAGACTACAATTAGATAAATTCTCGTCGGATAAGCATGAAAATGTGTAGTCACTTATGTCCAGTTGATGCAATTAAATAGTTCGATAAATAGTTCGCATCGGAGCTCTTGATGGCTGCAATTTAGTTAGCATTTGTAATTTGATTTGGTGTCGTGGAAAACGAACGTTTGCAAGGGCTGTCATTGAAAAACCAATGCTTGTTAATCCTTTAATTTCGTAACTACACATGTTGCAAATCGAAATGGATTCCAATTCCCTTTTTGCGGTTTTCAATTAAATTAGCTAAACACAAAAACCAGTTTATAAAATCCAATTATTTAATACCAGGCCAGTCCGGGCCAGGCCACACAAAGTTCTCGACTCGAGCACATAAACAAAGCTTTGTAAAGTTGGCCAACTTGCCACAATCAATATTGATGGTAAATGGAAATTCCGTTTACTTTTGGCTACTTGAGCGACTTGGCGTAGAAGTTTCGGTGCTTGAATTTAATTCGCATCACACAGCTGCAAATATACATATTGAGAATCATTGAGTTCGATGATGGATTTGCCCTTATGTTCACCCAATTAGAAGGAAGGCTATCAAATAGAATGCAGCGCTGAGGAAATTGAATGCTCCGGGATTTGTGGTCAATGAATTCTTGTAAATTGCCGTATAAAGAGGTGCAGCCACTGGGGATTAAATATGATTAATAATAAAGACTTAAGACCAATGTAACTTACCAAAAGGTGCGAACGATTGCACAATGTTGCCAATTGCAAAGAGTTTGCCTGATGTTTTAATAAATAATATTAAAGGGAAGAGAAAAATTGTAATTATATTTCTTACCCGTATCTGAAGCTGGAACTATGTTCGATACAATTGTGCGGCACATGGGTCCTTGAATAGAGCGAAATACACCCAAGGCCACGGATAAGTACAGGTGCCACGTCGAATGAGCATATCCTCTAGCCACATTGCTAAGGATCTCCGAAAATAGAGAAAGTAAGGCCAAGGTAACCACAGACAAGCCAAAAAGCTGCAACAAAGATTATTTTAATTTTATATTAGCTTTAAAATCCACGAGAATCTTAACCTTTCTAAGTATAAGAATCCCAAGTAGAGCTCCCAGCATCGGCACCGATTGACTCACTGTCTCAAAAATTGTAAACTCGCGCACTGTCATGTGAAACTGCTGACGCACGAACAAATACATCACAGTCATGACGCCATCTACGAGAATGTCGTCACTTCAATCATTATTCTAACCGTGAATAAATAATGGATTTACCGGCTACAAAAATAGAGACAAAACCAGCCAAGGTCACCAGCCAAATGATGGAGTGAGCGTTGTTCTCCCTTATCTTAAAGCAAGTGCTAAACATGTCCTTAATGTGTTTGATACTAAGCAATCCTGGCTCTTTAGTTTTCTCTTCAATGCCCGGTTTTTCGAGTGTCTCGTACTTGGGCGGCTCATCACGCTTTTCAAGTGCCTCGGGCTTCTGATCGGAAATTGTCACAACAATTTCCTTCTCCTTTTCTGGAATTTCATCTTGATCCGGGCACATTCCCAAACTTTCCGGCAGGTAGAAAATAATAAACAACGTAGCTAGGATAACTATTAAACAGGAGAGACTCTGGACGAAGGCGGCACTAGTGGCGGCGTACACAAAGCTGGACAGCAAAGAGCCACTGGTGAGGGCCACAAAGAGAATAAACTCCATGAAAATCATTCTGAAGGGAACATAAATTAATATTAATCCATATTAAAAATATTTACGCACCTGTAAGGCCTGGTATTCCTGTCCGTTGTGTCGGTTATAAAGCAGAAGGCAGCCACCGAAAATACACACAGTCCGCCGAGCAGGGAGTGGGGCAGAGCGGCTAAGGTGTACCACCAGGGATTAACCATATAGTAATTGGACAGCCAGCAAATGGCAGACGACAGCAGAGCAGAAGCAGAGAAGCCTATTAAATATATGAATTTCTATATTTTATCTATAAATAAGTTAACAAAGCAAACTAACCAATCATGGAGACTATGAGCAGAGGTTTGCGGCCATAATGATCCGACCAAGATCCTATAAACAATCCACAGATGGCCGGCACAATGCTCTCAAAAAGTGTCCGTGTTAGAAACATATTTGCCACGTACGACTGCAGTTCCGTCTCAATGGCCTGATGATTAATCTATATTATTTATAATTAAATTAAAATTAATTGAATTCGTTACCTGAGTTTCTGCCGTTGTGTTTTTGCTATCCAAAAGTTTGCAATCACTTTCATTGTACTGAAATATCACCGTGCAGGTCTGATAAATCAACTGATTACGCATGACGGTACCTAATGGGATGATCGTGCTATAGCCAGCATTATACTAATTGAGAGATCTGCTCACCTGACAGCATGTGCGAGAATAGCAGCATGAAAATCACCGGTTCTATGTAGAACATGTTGAAGAGACGCCCCCACTCAAGGCTTTTAAGCCGGGCCAAAGAGGCTTTTTCAACCATTTTAATTATTATTTATATTATCAATATAGGAAGCGGTATATATTTATCTTTCTTTACAATAAAATATTTTAAAATTTCTGGTTTAAACTCTCAGTTGCATTAGCAACCTCTGATAGCTTGGAAATAATTACTATAATTTTGGGTAATTACAGTCAAGCCCTCTAAATCATTTACAATAGTTCAAGTTTTATAAATTTTATCATTAGTTGCACTTTTTTTTTTTGTTCTGGGTTTTTTTAAATATATTTTTGAAACCTGTTTATATACCCATTATATTATATATTTCATTGATTTATATATATTTATTTGCACACGTTTTTCTATATAAATTCTTGATGTTCACTTTATTGAATTTAGCTCTTTTTCATAGCTTTTAATTACTTTATTAATCTTAACAGACAAATTTATTAATTGTGTTTTTTTTTTTAATAGTTATGTATATATTTTTTTTAATTGAATTACACTTTCATCACCACTTCCAAATGGAAGATATATTTCATATAAAATCTGTTGTTCAACCTTGACTTTGCATTTGCCACACGCTTATTTTTAATCCAAACTGATTATTAATTACACTCTTCACTCCGACTTCTCGCTTGGTTGATTTTATTATTTACTCAGGCAAATGCTTTGCAAACTTCGCCACTCATTGCGATTCCGAGTTCTATTCCATTTGAGTTCCGATCACGAACTGAATTGCTAACCGGCATCCACCAACTTAAATAGGTTTTGTACAATATCAAATAATAATTAGAAGATTTAAATAGGGGATTTTTTGCGAGCAACAGTTGAGCGCTGGATAAAATCTACATTGTGCGGGTTACACAAGCATATGAGTTCCGTTCATTTGAAATTTAAATGTGTAAGGTAGATCGCAAGAAACATAACATCAACTTTGTCATGTGAACTTTTCCAAGCAGGCATAACTTCCACAATTCTTAATACAGGGCTCTGCACTTAACCCTTTTACGCTGGAAAACTTTTCTCCCTGCGGCACGCACACACACACATACTCGGGAATTTCGGAAAGGCGAGAGCAACTTTTCCTGTGTAAATTGCAGGCCAACACTTCCGGCAACATGTTGCCGCCATTTCACGTTCCCTTAAACCTTCCCCTTCTTCCGCAGCTCACTTCACGTCGTCCCCGCTTATTTCGCGCGTTTTATTACATCACTATTTTCCTCTTCATTGGCCTTCTTTGGCTCCGCATAAAATATGCATAAAGATTTTCAGCTGGGAAAGCGGAGAACGTTTACCAAAATAATTTGGTAATTATTTTTGGGGTTTTCATTTGGAACGGCAGCGAAAGGGGTTCTTTAAAATGCGTGGTAGGCTTTTATAAACTGTCTCGCATAGTTTAAATACAGTAAACACAGCCTATATGCATTTAATCCATGAAAGTAATCAAAATAAATAATTATAGATTTTTAACTATTTTTCTTTTGGGGTTTCTATAACCTTTTTAAATATTGTTATTGATTATAGGCAATATCTACTGTAGTAGCAAATGTCAGACTAAAATAGATTGAAGTTTTAAATTAGTTTGAGCATAACACGCATACGCCGTGTATACCAACCCCTTCCGGACAACTTCATTGTAAACTTTTTTGCCTTTTAGCGATATTAGCATATCAACCATGTATCCTATATTCTCCAAGAGAGAGAGTAAGACTGTTCAGGGTAACTTACATACACGCCGAGCAAGTTAATTGTTACGTTTTCACGCATATAAGGGATATTTGCATAAAAGTGGTTGTATACACCACTGACTTCTTCTTTATTTCTACTGAAAAAAAAAATAATAATAAGAAGAATGGTGCAGAATTTCTCCTCTGTTTCGGGCACATCACGCATACGCCGCGTATGCCCGGCTATTGTTGACAAGCTAATTGTAAACTTTTCCGCTTTGCGTTCCATTGTTCACCAAACTCGCAAAATGAAGGAAGAAAGGAGGGCTATGCGGGAAAAAAGGGCGGGAAAACAAAGGACCGGCGAGCCATATTAGACCGGCTGGCAGATATGAATGCCCCAAAGGAGTCGCAGTTCGCAGCACAGTTCAGTTCAGGCAGCACATGCACATGCTAAGTTCATTTCGTGCAACTATTGTCTTGGATGGCATTGCGCAACATGAAACCTTAATGGCAATGGGAAATGGAAATGGAACGGTTACGGGACAGGGAACGGGCACGGGAACGGGTACAGGATTGGGGCAACTGTTTGCAATGTGTGCGGCTTTGTGTTGTTGACACAAAACCAAAGGCAACAGCAACAAATGGCATGGGGCAACTTGTGCAAACTCGGGCGAAAATTAAAAAATACAAAAAAGCAAGAAAATATAAACCAAGAACAGACTATACATGAAGGCGAGGCTTACTGGCTGGCTGGCAGACTGGCTGGAAGGAAGGAAATACCAGCCAAAACATAAAAGGCCAGAAAAGTCGAGTAAGCCAAGCCAAGAGTGCCCCAGAGAACTGAGGAGGGCAAAAGCAATTTCTTAAACGCAGCACGTGCACAAATTCATTTCTGTTTGCCTTAATTATTTCGAGATGAAATGGCAAAAGGGACGCCAGTACACACACAAATCCTCGGCAATTGTTTAGTTTCACTTTCTCGGATGATTTATGAATGTTTTGCTTTGGCAAATCTGTTTCTGTTGGCCTCAAATGCCTGGACGAAAGAACCGCGACTTTATTGCTAGACTGTTAAAGCCCAAATGAACTTCAGTTTGTTAAACTGAGAGGCTGGAGCATAGCTATAGGAATCTGGTAAGACATACAGATTAGATAGCAGCGGCTTCCACTGTTCTCCATGGCTATAAGCCTTAACCAAAGCAACCAATATTTACAAAACCATTTACAGAAATTAATTTCAATATTTTATTTGTTTAATTTATTGAACACTAAGAGAAATGAATTTAAAATTTGTAGTGTGTACATTTTAGAAATTATATATTAATATAATTTTCAATATTTAAAATTGTATTTCAGATATATAAAATATGATTTTTGATTGTTTTCATATTTGTACTCTTGAGATATATGTATAAAACACCTTTAAATATTCCGAAATCATAAAATATAGTGTAATAAATCAAAATAAGAAAGAAGACTTTATTATAAACAAAAAATCACAGCAGTTGAAGTACAGATGGTGGACCCTACTTTTATTCGAGTTCAATTTCCCCCTTTCTTTCATTATCCTTTAATTTCCTTTTTGCAGGACCCGTGTAATATTAAATTATATTTTTTTCTTTTGCCTGCTGGCGACAGTTTTAATTTGCCTTTTTGCCAATTAAAATATTAAAAAATACTTTCTTTGATGCGGCTCCAGCTCTTTTTTGCGTCGAGTGTCCCTTACAATTAGGCCGGAAAGGCTTAGCGGCCTTAAAGTTTTTAAGCCGCTTTAAGTCGCTGCAGCTGTTTGCCGTCG